>CM042257.1:50574574-50662531 GCA_023566225.1 Romanogobio albipinnatus | reverse complement strand
AGAGCTGTGGTGGAGGTGGCGCCGGCACCACCACAAAAAAGACGCACCTATGCGGAAATAGTGGCACAAGTGTCCACTTCACAGCAGGCGGGTCCCAGTCGGGTCTCTGTGCCAGTGGTGCGACCCAGAAAGGGGGTTCAACATATAGAGGTGCAGACATCGCCCACGCTATTAGGGTCCCCTTTAAACAGGAGGGACTGGTCTTTCGAGGAGGAAGTTCCTCCCGCAGACCTCCGGGAGGTGCTCCAGCCCATACAGGCTGGTGAGTTCCCTCCATTGGAACAAAGGGCCCAAAAAAGAGCACAAAAACTCCGGCACTGCACTCGCCACCCTGACACCCCCGAGGCTCGCCCACCTCATGCAGCAGAAGTCTCTCCTGCCATAGCAGGGGAGCTGCTGTTATTTGAGGATGAGCAGCCACCACAGAGCCCACCTCATGCAGCAGAAGTCTCTGCTACAAATGTAGCGGAGCTGCTAGCATTGGAGGCCGAACCTCCTGTGGAGAATCCTCCTTCTCCTTCTCCTCCTCCTCCCGCAGCAGAAGCCTCTGCTACCATTGTAGCGGAGCTGCTGGCTATGGAGGAGGACGTCCCTTTAAACTCGTTCCAAGTTCCGACCAGTCAGAATGACCCTGACCCCTTGTCGGACGCTCAGTCACCACAGTCCAGCGTCATCCTTTTCTCCTCATATCATTCGGAGGATCCGGCCCAATCACCATCTCCACTCACTAAACTCCTGAGACAGCTCTCACCAAATCTTAGTCCCATCACGGCTGTAGATAAAGAGAAAGGTCAGGAAAGTGAGACAGCGGAAAGGGTACAACAGGTCAAAATTAACCAACCCGTTTTCACTAACACAACAAAAGGCAAAAAAGTGCAGTTTGAGAGATTCCCATTAAGACCTCTCTATGCCCCGACACATAAAGCACCAGAAAAGTCCACACTTGTGTCGTTGCTGCCGCTGGCAGATAACAGAGAGGCCCAGGTTCCCTCACTTCTTCCAGTTAGTCCGATAGGCAGACCGGTCAGGCACGCAAACACGTACAAGAAGCTGTCAGATTGGAGTCTAACCATTGAGAAAAAATATGTCATCATCGGGGACTCTAATCTGTCCAGATTTCCTGATTTCGACTGCCCGGAGCTCCAGGTAGAAAGCTACCCGGGCGCCAAATTGCATCATGCTGGCCATTTAATAGAAAAGGCCACTATAACAACGGAACCAGAGAAAGTGATCTTAGCCTTCGGACTAAACAATAGAAGTCAGAGAAACAAACTCACAGCGGTCACTGAGCTGGTCCGAACTAACAGAGCGGCCATCAAAAGACTGCCCAGAACGGAGATCCTGTACCCTATCATTAATTTCTCCAGATCTCTTCCTATTTTTGAACAGGAAGTACTAGAGCATATTAATTCACATATAAAAAAGCACTTGAATTTTGTACCGGCCCTGCCCTCCACCAGTTTCCATGTTGACATGGACGGTTTTCATTGGAGGCCTGTTACTGCGAAAGCCATGCTGGAACACTGGATGCAGGCTTTAAACTGCCAGCTGTCCATAACCGAGTAGGGGGACAGAACAAGCTTATAGTTAACCTTTCCAAAACAGTAACACTCAGCCCAGTACAAAACGCGGTGCTCTCTCGTGGTCTCTCTTTCATTCCCACTCCGCTAGATTTTAAAACGCAGAGAATAGAGCTACTCAAAGACCTTCAAGACTACCACCGTAGACTTAAACTAGAGGCTTTCTTCGAAGGGAAGAAAAACAGTAAGGAAAAGGTCCCTTTTACCCACAACTCAGACTGGTCTCCAGCACTGTCCAGTCTCCCCAAGGAAATTATAAATATTATTAAAGCGGATAATTATGCATACAAACACTTAAATTGGGGACATAAAGATATTTTAAATTTAACGTCTACGGAAAGAAAGGCTTTGAAAGAATTAAAAAATAATAATAACATTATAATAAAACCCGCGGATAAAGGGAATGCGACTGTGATTTTAGATAGAGAGCAATATGTTCTAGAGGGACAGAGACAGTTAGGAGTGGAAGAACATTATCGTCCATTAGAAAAACCTATTTATACAGATACAATACAGGAAGTGAGAGAGATTTTAGAGGAAATGTGTATAAAGAAAATAATTAGCGGTGCACAAAAGGAGTATCTTATGGGTGAGACATCCCCTAGGCCGAGGAGATTTTACCTCCTGCCGAAGATCCACAAAGAGCCAGAGAAGTGGAGCGTCCCCCATGAGGTCCCTCCAGGCAGGCCCATCGTCTCGGACTGCAACAGTGAGACGTATCGCACGGCGGAATATATTGAACATTTCCTGAATCCTCTCTCCACCAGACACCCCAGTTATTTGAAAGATACTTATGATTTTATTAATAAAATAGGGCCACTAAAAATTCCTCCAAACTCATTATTATTTACTATAGATATTGACAGTTTATATACCAACATAGAGACGGAAGTGGGATTAGAAGCAGTAAAAAAGATGATGAATAAATATCCAGATTATAACAGACCAGATAAATATATACTCCAACTATTAAATATAAACCTTACTAAAAATGATTTCGAGTTTAACAATAAATATTATTTACAAACCAAAGGAACTGCCATGGGCAAAAAGTTCGCCCCTTCCTATGCCAATATTTTTATGGCAGATTGGGAGGAATCTGCTTTAAACACGGCCCCTATCAAACCATATCTATATTATAGATTTTTAGATGACATCTGGGGCGTCTGGACCCATTCTATGGACGATTTTGTTGTTTTCACTAATCACTTAAATAGTCACCAATCATCAATAACAATTAAATATACGGTACATCCAGAAAAAGTAAATTTCCTGGATGTTGTGTCTTACAAAGGTCCCAATTTTCCTGCCACCGGTCAGCTGGACTTCAAGGTCTATTTTAAAGAGACCGATACGCATTCACTACTACACAAAGACAGTTACCACCCTAGCCACACTTTTAGAGGTATAGTAAAATCACAGTTGTTAAGGTTTAAGAGAATTTGCACACAAAACACATCTTTCCTTGAAGCATGCAAGACCTTGTTCACAGCACTGAGAAAACGAGGATATACCCGTACTTTTCTCAAAAATGTATTCAGAACTTTTGATCGTCCGGCAGAGAAACCCTTGGAGGACGTGAGACAGAGAGACAAAATCATACCTTTGGTGACACATTATTCTAGTTTCAGTACACAGTTAAACGCAGCAGTTAAAAGTAATTTTGAAAAATTCATAACACCCTCCAAATACTTGCAACGTCATAAACCCATTGCAGCCTATAGGAGAAATAAAAACTTCCTGGACATACTGGTCCAAAGTAAACTTGTTCAACCAAAAAACAAAGGCCGAATTGGCAGTTGCAAATATTATGTTTCTCACAGATTCATTAAAAGCAGGGTAAATAAATGCGTCATAAAACTGTCCACGTCTCTGTCACATCTTAGTAAGAACTGCATATATCTCATTTACTGCCACAAATGTCGACGACAGTATGTAGGCCAAACCAAAAATGAATTAAGGGAAAGGGTGTACCAACATGCGCATAATGTAACGCACAAAATAATGAAAAGACAACATTTGATACAGCATTTCCTGGTACATGGTCTACAGTCGTTGAGGGTCACGTGTCTTCAAGCTAACCCACGATGGTCCTTACAGGAGCGACTCAGGGCCGAGAGTCGCTGGATCAAACGCTTGGACACTGTGCACCCCAGGGGACTAAATGAGATGTAAAAACTTATATGTATCTATCCTCTTTTATCTCTCTATCCTTTTCTCCACTTTCCAAAGCCTATGTTTTTTCCTTCTTTGAGCCACGTGTTTTTTATTAAGGTGACACACCACTCTAACCCTAAACCTAACCATTTGAGACCTGGCTCATAACCCTGATGTGCACACACCACTCTAACCCTAACCCTAACCAGCACACCCCTCTGGCACACAACCCTGATGTGCACACACCACTCTAACCCTAACCCTAACCAGCACACCCCTCTGGCGCACAACCCTGAGGCGCTCACCCCTCGCTCTTCTAACCCTACCCAATTCTAGCCCGCGGGTTTTGAACCCGGGTAATAATAGCCCGCTTCAAAATTACCCCTCGGACCCGTACCCCGGGCTTGGTGTGACCCCCGGAAAAAACAAGTGGCTTTCTTTCTTCCCCCCTTTTTTTTTTTTTTTTTTTTTTTTTTTTTTTTTTTTTTTTCTTTTTCTTAAATTATAAATACATTATTAATATATACCCCCTCTGTTCCTATAAAAACAGAAGTAATTGATAAATGGTTTTACAAATAAATAAATGAGTACATGCACACACTACAACACATCACACACAAGGAAACATACAACTGTGGGGCAGAGTGCAGAGGGGTTTGGACCCTGGCCCCGTCCAGTAGCCGTCTTTAGTGGTCAGCGGTTGGGTGGAGAGTGCATAACCATTTCCGACTCCTTCGGGGATCGGATCTTGGATCGATTTCCCCTAACAGGCCAGGTCCTCCAACTCTGAGCTTCGGATGGTGATGGATGGGGTTTGTGGTCACTCACTTCTCGGTTCTCTTCCCCTATTATTAAAAACATTTTAATACATGATCGCAATAAATATAAATAAATAGAATAAGAAAGATCAGTGATAATAGAAATGGATTTATTAACATCACAATGAGAATCATTCAGAATAAATACAAAAACATGGAATAAAGATGAAACACACATTTAAAAAAATACACATCATATTTTATTACCATGCACAGGATTCAAATAAATAAATATAATTCATAGACAGGATTTTTCTGTACAGATTGATTCATTTCTAGCAGCTTTGGGAGCTATTTTGATAAGATTCTGAATGATTCAGGACAATTTTAATACATGATCACAATAAATATAATAGAATAGAATAAAAAAAGATCAGTGATAATAGAAATGAATTTATTAACATCATAATCAGAATCATTCAGAATAAATACAAAAACATGGAATAAAGATGAGAGACACACACAAATTAAAGAATACATATCATATCTTATTTCCATGCACAGGTTTGAAATAAATAAATATAATTCATTGAAAGGATTTTTCTGTACAGATTGCTTCATTTTCAGCAACTTTGGGAGCTATTTTGATAAGATTAAACATTTAAAATGTTTTTTTCAATGTTATTGTATTGTTTACATCGTTTTACAAACCTTTCTGTCATTTGTACAGTTTCATGGATGGATTTTCATCGTGTTTTCACACTTAAAACTGTTGGTTCATATATTTTACTCTCTGAGAAGGACTCATTTGCATACAGCTGCATTTTACACACACACAAACACGTGCAGCTAAGGAGAGAGACACATGATTAGGGGAAAACTCGATATATCTTCTTAATCTTCCTTTCTTTATTCTTAACCTCTTCATAATCCCTTTATAGAGGATATTTCACTATTTTTCGCTGTTTCAAACTCAAGTTTCATGTTGTTTTAAACTCATTGTAGTACTTTTTTAGTTTCTCAGGATGACGTCATCCGATCCCTATTTAAGGGGGCGCGCTTTGCGCGCGCTCTCATATGCAGCATCGCAGAGCAAGAGTACACACGTCGAGCAAATCCTCCGTGTTCTAAAACGAATTTTGACTCTAAAAACCTTTCTTTTGATCCACATTTTCTACTTTTACAACAAGCCCGTCCTGAAGAAGGTACAAATCAGTACCGAAACGTCGACAGGGCTTGAACAACTTTAATTACACTTTTATTTGTATCTCTTTTGATTTTTGATTTCTCATTCCATTTTTCTTTATTTTCGATTTTTTATGTTTATTTTCTTGTTCAAAACAAAAAGACCAAAAAAATCTAAAAAATTCAGAAAGACCAAAAAAAGTGTTCTCTTTTTTATTTTCTCTGTACATAGTTAGTTTGAGATAGTGTAAAAAGACAGGATTAGTTAAATCAACATGTACAGAGGGAGACAGAGACAGATAGAGTCTCCTGGGCCCAGATACAGGCCTGATTACAGCTTTGATTGCTCAGATGATGTGAGAGCACGCCCCTATTTTCGTGGACCGGCCGGTCCTAGGGAAAGAGGGAGAGACATTTTTAGAAGAGGTGACCCAAGAGGTTATGAGCATAATAGGAGAGATTATCAGAGCTTTTACAGACCCAGTTACGGTAGGCGGAATTGGTCAGCAGATCCTAGACTGACCAGGAATGAAGCGTCCAGGCCTGGTCGCTCATATGTTCCCACCGCTTCACACGACGAACGGTTTTACACTAGGGCTGATCCAGACAGATCTCCTGATAACCGTTTTCGCCATACAGAGGCATCTGACACATACAGGCCTCAAAAAAATAATCAAAATAGAAACCGTAACAAAAAGGGCAAAAAGAACAAAAAGAGGGACACAAGAAATAATACACAGAGGTTTAATGAGGGTGCATATTTTGAAACTCGAGCTGAGGACAGACATCCTCGATCATATGAGAGTTCTTATAGAGCGCCACCTTACCAGAACCGTCCAAACAGAAGCCCCTCTTACGCAGCCACCTCCTATGCTCCCACACATTACAGAAATAAAAGAGTCTCCTTTCTCGGTCACGATGTAAGACCCCGTGATTTTTCAGTCCCTCCACACACAAGGACACAACAAAGTGTCAGTAAAAAACAGAGAGACGGTAATTACCGTCATTCTCCACAAGGGAGAGCCAGAGGCTCAGGTGGCTTCCCAAAAGAAGGAGGTAGATTAACGGGAGGTTTAAATAAAGCACAGAACACTGCGTCCACACCGGCGCCACCTCTTCTCAAAAACACCATGAAACGGTTCTATGACGTGATCAGGCTGGTGCATCACCTGAGTAACATAACCACTAAGGTGCCTAACAATCAGCCAGTTACGTTCACAAGGCTCACGGAACTGCTTACAGACACAATTAAGCCTGCCTCGCCTAACGATCGTGTTAAGGAAATGCTGGAGGGTAATGCAAAAAATTGGTCTTTTACCACCCAGCTCATTTTAGAACAACACTATGAGGCGCTGATCGAGGAGGCTATGTCTAATATTAGACAACAGAATAACCAAGCAGATTGGCCACAAGCCTTCGAAACTGCGAGTAACTGGGCTGAGAGAAGGTTCGGAAAAAGAATCACCAGCCAAACTATCGAACAGGCGGAAGCCTTGATCGCGGCAGAAAGAACAGAGGAAGCCACTAATGCGGTGGCTCCCTCAGAAAGAGCTGTGGTGGAGGTGGCGCCGGCACCACCACAAAAAAGACGCACCTATGCGGAAATAGTGGCACAAGTGTCCACTTCACAGCAGGCGGGTCCCAGTCGGGTCTCTGTGCCAGTGGTGCGACCCAGAAAGGGGGTTCAACATATAGAGGTGCAGACATCGCCCACGCTATTAGGGTCCCCTTTAAACAGGAGGGACTGGTCTTTCGAGGAGGAAGTTCCTCCCGCAGACCTCCGGGAGGTGCTCCAGCCCATACAGGCTGGTGAGTTCCCTCCATTGGAACAAAGGGCCCAAAAAAGAGCACAAAAACTCCGGCACTGCACTCGCCACCCTGACACCCCCGAGGCTCGCCCACCTCATGCAGCAGAAGTCTCTCCTGCCATAGCAGGGGAGCTGCTGTTATTTGAGGATGAGCAGCCACCACAGAGCCCACCTCATGCAGCAGAAGTCTCTCCTGCCATAGCAGGGGAGCTGCTGTTATTTGAGGATGAGCAGCCACCACAGAGCCCACCTCATGCAGCAGAAGTCTCTGCTACAAATGTAGCGGAGCTGCTAGCATTGGAGGCCGAACCTCCTGTGGAGAATCCTCCTTCTCCTTCTCCTCCTCCTCCCGCAGCAGAAGCCTCTGCTACCATTGTAGCGGAGCTGCTGGCTATGGAGGAGGACGTCCCTTTAAACTCGTTCCAAGTTCCGACCAGTCAGAATGACCCTGACCCCTTGTCGGACGCTCAGTCACCACAGTCCAGCGTCATCCTTTTCTCCTCATATCATTCGGAGGATCCGGCCCAATCACCATCTCCACTCACTAAACTCCTGAGACAGCTCTCACCAAATCTTAGTCCCATCACGGCTGTAGATAAAGAGAAAGGTCAGGAAAGTGAGACAGCGGAAAGGGTACAACAGGTCAAAATTAACCAACCCGTTTTCACTAACACAACAAAAGGCAAAAAAGTGCAGTTTGAGAGATTCCCATTAAGACCTCTCTATGCCCCGACACATAAAGCACCAGAAAAGTCCACACTTGTGTCGTTGCTGCCGCTGGCAGATAACAGAGAGGCCCAGGTTCCCTCACTTCTTCCAGTTAGTCCGATAGGCAGACCGGTCAGGCACGCAAACACGTACAAGAAGCTGTCAGATTGGAGTCTAACCATTGAGAAAAAATATGTCATCATCGGGGACTCTAATCTGTCCAGATTTCCTGATTTCGACTGCCCGGAGCTCCAGGTAGAAAGCTACCCGGGCGCCAAATTGCATCATGCTGGCCATTTAATAGAAAAGGCCACTATAACAACGGAACCAGAGAAAGTGATCTTAGCCTTCGGACTAAACAATAGAAGTCAGAGAAACAAACTCACAGCGGTCACTGAGCTGGTCCGAACTAACAGAGCGGCCATCAAAAGACTGCCCAGAACGGAGATCCTGTACCCTATCATTAATTTCTCCAGATCTCTTCCTATTTTTGAACAGGAAGTACTAGAGCATATTAATTCACATATAAAAAAGCACTTGAATTTTGTACCGGCCCTGCCCTCCACCAGTTTCCATGTTGACATGGACGGTTTTCATTGGAGGCCTGTTACTGCGAAAGCCATGCTGGAACACTGGATGCAGGCTTTAAACTGCCAGCTGTCCATAACCGAGTAGGGGGACAGAACAAGCTTATAGTTAACCTTTCCAAAACAGTAACACTCAGCCCAGTACAAAACGCGGTGCTCTCTCGTGGTCTCTCTTTCATTCCCACTCCGCTAGATTTTAAAACGCAGAGAATAGAGCTACTCAAAGACCTTCAAGACTACCACCGTAGACTTAAACTAGAGGCTTTCTTCGAAGGGAAGAAAAACAGTAAGGAAAAGGTCCCTTTTACCCACAACTCAGACTGGTCTCCAGCACTGTCCAGTCTCCCCAAGGAAATTATAAATATTATTAAAGCGGATAATTATGCATACAAACACTTAAATTGGGGACATAAAGATATTTTAAATTTAACGTCTACGGAAAGAAAGGCTTTGAAAGAATTAAAAAATAATAATAACATTATAATAAAACCCGCGGATAAAGGGAATGCGACTGTGATTTTAGATAGAGAGCAATATGTTCTAGAGGGACAGAGACAGTTAGGAGTGGAAGAACATTATCGTCCATTAGAAAAACCTATTTATACAGATACAATACAGGAAGTGAGAGAGATTTTAGAGGAAATGTGTATAAAGAAAATAATTAGCGGTGCACAAAAGGAGTATCTTATGGGTGAGACATCCCCTAGGCCGAGGAGATTTTACCTCCTGCCGAAGATCCACAAAGAGCCAGAGAAGTGGAGCGTCCCCCATGAGGTCCCTCCAGGCAGGCCCATCGTCTCGGACTGCAACAGTGAGACGTATCGCACGGCGGAATATATTGAACATTTCCTGAATCCTCTCTCCACCAGACACCCCAGTTATTTGAAAGATACTTATGATTTTATTAATAAAATAGGGCCACTAAAAATTCCTCCAAACTCATTATTATTTACTATAGATATTGACAGTTTATATACCAACATAGAGACGGAAGTGGGATTAGAAGCAGTAAAAAAGATGATGAATAAATATCCAGATTATAACAGACCAGATAAATATATACTCCAACTATTAAATATAAACCTTACTAAAAATGATTTCGAGTTTAACAATAAATATTATTTACAAACCAAAGGAACTGCCATGGGCAAAAAGTTCGCCCCTTCCTATGCCAATATTTTTATGGCAGATTGGGAGGAATCTGCTTTAAACACGGCCCCTATCAAACCATATCTATATTATAGATTTTTAGATGACATCTGGGGCGTCTGGACCCATTCTATGGACGATTTTGTTGTTTTCACTAATCACTTAAATAGTCACCAATCATCAATAACAATTAAATATACGGTACATCCAGAAAAAGTAAATTTCCTGGATGTTGTGTCTTACAAAGGTCCCAATTTTCCTGCCACCGGTCAGCTGGACTTCAAGGTCTATTTTAAAGAGACCGATACGCATTCACTACTACACAAAGACAGTTACCACCCTAGCCACACTTTTAGAGGTATAGTAAAATCACAGTTGTTAAGGTTTAAGAGAATTTGCACACAAAACACATCTTTCCTTGAAGCATGCAAGACCTTGTTCACAGCACTGAGAAAACGAGGATATACCCGTACTTTTCTCAAAAATGTATTCAGAACTTTTGATCGTCCGGCAGAGAAACCCTTGGAGGACGTGAGACAGAGAGACAAAATCATACCTTTGGTGACACATTATTCTAGTTTCAGTACACAGTTAAACGCAGCAGTTAAAAGTAATTTTGAAAAATTCATAACACCCTCCAAATACTTGCAACGTCATAAACCCATTGCAGCCTATAGGAGAAATAAAAACTTCCTGGACATACTGGTCCAAAGTAAACTTGTTCAACCAAAAAACAAAGGCCGAATTGGCAGTTGCAAATATTATGTTTCTCACAGATTCATTAAAAGCAGGGTAAATAAATGCGTCATAAAACTGTCCACGTCTCTGTCACATCTTAGTAAGAACTGCATATATCTCATTTACTGCCACAAATGTCGACGACAGTATGTAGGCCAAACCAAAAATGAATTAAGGGAAAGGGTGTACCAACATGCGCATAATGTAACGCACAAAATAATGAAAAGACAACATTTGATACAGCATTTCCTGGTACATGGTCTACAGTCGTTGAGGGTCACGTGTCTTCAAGCTAACCCACGATGGTCCTTACAGGAGCGACTCAGGGCCGAGAGTCGCTGGATCAAACGCTTGGACACTGTGCACCCCAGGGGACTAAATGAGATGTAAAAACTTATATGTATCTATCCTCTTTTATCTCTCTATCCTTTTCTCCACTTTCCAAAGCCTATGTTTTTTCCTTCTTTGAGCCACGTGTTTTTTATTAAGGTGACACACCACTCTAACCCTAAACCTAACCATTTGAGACCTGGCTCATAACCCTGATGTGCACACACCACTCTAACCCTAACCCTAACCAGCACACCCCTCTGGCACACAACCCTGATGTGCACACACCACTCTAACCCTAACCCTAACCAGCACACCCCTCTGGCGCACAACCCTGAGGCGCTCACCCCTCGCTCTTCTAACCCTACCCAATTCTAGCCCGCGGGTTTTGAACCCGGGTAATAATAGCCCGCTTCAAAATTACCCCTCGGACCCGTACCCCGGGCTTGGTGTGACCCCCGGAAAAAACAAGTGGCTTTCTTTCTTCCCCCCTTTTTTTTCTTTTTCTTAAATTATAAATACATTATTAATATATACCCCCTCTGTTCCTATAAAAACAGAAGTAATTGATAAATGGTTTTACAAATAAATAAATGAGTACATGCACACACTACAACACATCACACACAAGGAAACATACAACTGTGGGGCAGAGTGCAGAGGGGTTTGGACCCTGGCCCCGTCCAGTAGCCGTCTTTAGTGGTCAGCGGTTGGGTGGAGAGTGCATAACCATTTCCGACTCCTTCGGGGATCGGATCTTGGATCGATTTCCCCTAACAGGCCAGGTCCTCCAACTCTGAGCTTCGGATGGTGATGGATGGGGTTTGTGGTCACTCACTTCTCGGTTCTCTTCCCCTATTATTAAAAACATTTTAATACATGATCGCAATAAATATAAATAAATAGAATAAGAAAGATCAGTGATAATAGAAATGGATTTATTAACATCACAATGAGAATCATTCAGAATAAATACAAAAACATGGAATAAAGATGAAACACACATTTAAAAAAATACACATCATATTTTATTACCATGCACAGGATTCAAATAAATAAATATAATTCATAGACAGGATTTTTCTGTACAGATTGATTCATTTCTAGCAGCTTTGGGAGCTATTTTGATAAGATTCTGAATGATTCAGGACAATTTTAATACATGATCACAATAAATATAATAGAATAGAATAAAAAAAGATCAGTGATAATAGAAATGAATTTATTAACATCATAATCAGAATCATTCAGAATAAATACAAAAACATGGAATAAAGATGAGAGACACACACAAATTAAAGAATACATATCATATCTTATTTCCATGCACAGGTTTGAAATAAATAAATATAATTCATTGAAAGGATTTTTCTGTACAGATTGCTTCATTTTCAGCAACTTTGGGAGCTATTTTGATAAGATTAAACATTTAAAATGTTTTTTTCAATGTTATTGTATTGTTTACATCGTTTTACAAACCTTTCTGTCATTTGTACAGTTTCATGGATGGATTTTCATCGTGTTTTCACACTTAAAACTGTTGGTTCATATATTTTACTCTCTGAGAAGGACTCATTTGCATACAGCTGCATTTTACACACACACAAACACGTGCAGCTAAGGAGAGAGACACATGATTAGGGGAAAACTCGATATATCTTCTTAATCTTCCTTTCTTTATTCTTAACCTCTTCATAATCCCTTTATAGAGGATATTTCACTATTTTTCGCTGTTTCAAACTCAAGTTTCATGTTGTTTTAAACTCATTGTAGTACTTTTTTAGTTTCTCAGGATGACGTCATCCGATCCCTATTTAAGGGGGCGCGCTTTGCGCGCGCTCTCATATGCAGCATCGCAGAGCAAGAGTACACACGTCGAGCAAATCCTCCGTGTTCTAAAACGAATTTTGACTCTAAAAACCTTTCTTTTGATCCACATTTTCTACTTTTACAACAAGCCCGTCCTGAAGAAGGTACAAATCAGTACCGAAACGTCGACAGGGCTTGAACAACTTTAATTACACTTTTATTTGTATCTCTTTTGATTTTTGATTTCTCATTCCATTTTTCTTTATTTTCGATTTTTTATGTTTATTTTCTTGTTCAAAACAAAAAGACCAAAAAAATCTAAAAAATTCAGAAAGACCAAAAAAAGTGTTCTCTTTTTTATTTTCTCTGTACATAGTTAGTTTGAGATAGTGTAAAAAGACAGGATTAGTTAAATCAACATGTACAGAGGGAGACAGAGACAGATAGAGTCTCCTGGGCCCAGATACAGGCCTGATTACAGCTTTGATTGCTCAGATGATGTGAGAGCACGCCCCTATTTTCGTGGACCGGCCGGTCCTAGGGAAAGAGGGAGAGACATTTTTAGAAGAGGTGACCCAAGAGGTTATGAGCATAATAGGAGAGATTATCAGAGCTTTTACAGACCCAGTTACGGTAGGCGGAATTGGTCAGCAGATCCTAGACTGACCAGGAATGAAGCGTCCAGGCCTGGTCGCTCATATGTTCCCACCGCTTCACACGACGAACGGTTTTACACTAGGGCTGATCCAGACAGATCTCCTGATAACCGTTTTCGCCATACAGAGGCATCTGACACATACAGGCCTCAAAAAAATAATCAAAATAGAAACCGTAACAAAAAGGGCAAAAAGAACAAAAAGAGGGACACAAGAAATAATACACAGAGGTTTAATGAGGGTGCATATTTTGAAACTCGAGCTGAGGACAGACATCCTCGATCATATGAGAGTTCTTATAGAGCGCCACCTTACCAGAACCGTCCAAACAGAAGCCCCTCTTACGCAGCCACCTCCTATGCTCCCACACATTACAGAAATAAAAGAGTCTCCTTTCTCGGTCACGATGTAAGACCCCGTGATTTTTCAGTCCCTCCACACACAAGGACACAACAAAGTGTCAGTAAAAAACAGAGAGACGGTAATTACCGTCATTCTCCACAAGGGAGAGCCAGAGGCTCAGGTGGCTTCCCAAAAGAAGGAGGTAGATTAACGGGAGGTTTAAATAAAGCACAGAACACTGCGTCCACACCGGCGCCACCTCTTCTCAAAAACACCATGAAACGGTTCTATGACGTGATCAGGCTGGTGCATCACCTGAGTAACATAACCACTAAGGTGCCTAACAATCAGCCAGTTACGTTCACAAGGCTCACGGAACTGCTTACAGACACAATTAAGCCTGCCTCGCCTAACGATCGTGTTAAGGAAATGCTGGAGGGTAATGCAAAAAATTGGTCTTTTACCACCCAGCTCATTTTAGAACAACACTATGAGGCGCTGATCGAGGAGGCTATGTCTAATATTAGACAACAGAATAACCAAGCAGATTGGCCACAAGCCTTCGAAACTGCGAGTAACTGGGCTGAGAGAAGGTTCGGAAAAAGAATCACCAGCCAAACTATCGAACAGGCGGAAGCCTTGATCGCGGCAGAAAGAACAGAGGAAGCCACTAATGCGGTGGCTCCCTCAGAAAGAGCTGTGGTGGAGGTGGCGCCGGCACCACCACAAAAAAGACGCACCTATGCGGAAATAGTGGCACAAGTGTCCACTTCACAGCAGGCGGGTCCCAGTCGGGTCTCTGTGCCAGTGGTGCGACCCAGAAAGGGGGTTCAACATATAGAGGTGCAGACATCGCCCACGCTATTAGGGTCCCCTTTAAACAGGAGGGACTGGTCTTTCGAGGAGGAAGTTCCTCCCGCAGACCTCCGGGAGGTGCTCCATCCCGTACAGGCTGGTGAGTTCCCTCCATTGGAACAAAGGGCCCAAAAAAGAGCACAAAAACTCCGGCACTGCACTCGCCACCCTGACACCCCCGAGGCTCGCCCACCTCATGCAGCAGAAGTCTCTCCTGCCATAGCAGGGGAGCTGCTGTTATTTGAGGATGAGCAGCCACCACAGAGCCCACCTCATGCAGCAGAAGTCTCTGCTACAAATGTAGCGGAGCTGCTAGCATTGGAGGCCGAACCTCCTGTGGAGAATCCTCCTTCTCCTTCTCCTCCTCCTCCCGCAGCAGAAGCCTCTGCTACCATTGTAGCGGAGCTGCTGGCTATGGAGGAGGACGTCCCTTTAAACTCGTTCCAAGTTCCGACCAGTCAGAATGACCCTGACCCCTTGTCGGACGCTCAGTCACCACAGTCCAGCGTCATCCTTTTCTCCTCATATCATTCGGAGGATCCGGCCCAATCACCATCTCCACTCACTAAACTCCTGAGACAGCTCTCACCAAATCTTAGTCCCATCACGGCTGTAGATAAAGAGAAAGGTCAGGAAAGTGAGACAGCGGAAAGGGTACAACAGGTCAAAATTAACCAACCCGTTTTCACTAACACAACAAAAGGCAAAAAAGTGCAGTTTGAGAGATTCCCATTAAGACCTCTCTATGCCCCGACACATAAAGCACCAGAAAAGTCCACACTTGTGTCGTTGCTGCCGCTGGCAGATAACAGAGAGGCCCAGGTTCCCTCACTTCTTCCAGTTAGTCCGATAGGCAGACCGGTCAGGCACGCAAACACGTACAAGAAGCTGTCAGATTGGAGTCTAACCATTGAGAAAAAATATGTCATCATCGGGGACTCTAATCTGTCCAGATTTCCTGATTTCGACTGCCCGGAGCTCCAGGTAGAAAGCTACCCGGGCGCCAAATTGCATCATGCTGGCCATTTAATAGAAAAGGCCACTATAACAACGGAACCAGAGAAAGTGATCTTAGCCTTCGGACTAAACAATAGAAGTCAGAGAAACAAACTCACAGCGGTCACTGAGCTGGTCCGAACTAACAGAGCGGCCATCAAAAGACTGCCCAGAACGGAGATCCTGTACCCTATCATTAATTTCTCCAGATCTCTTCCTATTTTTGAACAGGAAGTACTAGAGCATATTAATTCACATATAAAAAAGCACTTGAATTTTGTACCGGCCCTGCCCTCCACCAGTTTCCATGTTGACATGGACGGTTTTCATTGGAGGCCTGTTACTGCGAAAGCCATGCTGGAACACTGGATGCAGGCTTTAAACTGCCAGCTGTCCATAACCGAGTAGGGGGACAGAACAAGCTTATAGTTAACCTTTCCAAAACAGTAACACTCAGCCCAGTACAAAACGCGGTGCTCTCTCGTGGTCTCTCTTTCATTCCCACTCCGCTAGATTTTAAAACGCAGAGAATAGAGCTACTCAAAGACCTTCAAGACTACCACCGTAGACTTAAACTAGAGGCTTTCTTCGAAGGGAAGAAAAACAGTAAGGAAAAGGTCCCTTTTACCCACAACTCAGACTGGTCTCCAGCACTGTCCAGTCTCCCCAAGGAAATTATAAATATTATTAAAGCGGATAATTATGCATACAAACACTTAAATTGGGGACATAAAGATATTTTAAATTTAACGTCTACGGAAAGAAAGGCTTTGAAAGAATTAAAAAATAATAATAACATTATAATAAAACCCGCGGATAAAGGGAATGCGACTGTGATTTTAGATAGAGAGCAATATGTTCTAGAGGGACAGAGACAGTTAGGAGTGGAAGAACATTATCGTCCATTAGAAAAACCTATTTATACAGATACAATACAGGAAGTGAGAGAGATTTTAGAGGAAATGTGTATAAAGAAAATAATTAGCGGTGCACAAAAGGAGTATCTTATGGGTGAGACATCCCCTAGGCCGAGGAGATTTTACCTCCTGCCGAAGATCCACAAAGAGCCAGAGAAGTGGAGCGTCCCCCATGAGGTCCCTCCAGGCAGGCCCATCGTCTCGGACTGCAACAGTGAGACGTATCGCACGGCGGAATATATTGAACATTTCCTGAATCCTCTCTCCACCAGACACCCCAGTTATTTGAAAGATACTTATGATTTTATTAATAAAATAGGGCCACTAAAAATTCCTCCAAACTCATTATTATTTACTATAGATATTGACAGTTTATATACCAACATAGAGACGGAAGTGGGATTAGAAGCAGTAAAAAAGATGATGAATAAATATCCAGATTATAACAGACCAGATAAATATATACTCCAACTATTAAATATAAACCTTACTAAAAATGATTTCGAGTTTAACAATAAATATTATTTACAAACCAAAGGAACTGCCATGGGCAAAAAGTTCGCCCCTTCCTATGCCAATATTTTTATGGCAGATTGGGAGGAATCTGCTTTAAACACGGCCCCTATCAAACCATATCTATATTATAGATTTTTAGATGACATCTGGGGCGTCTGGACCCATTCTATGGACGATTTTGTTGTTTTCACTAATCACTTAAATAGTCACCAATCATCAATAACAATTAAATATACGGTACATCCAGAAAAAGTAAATTTCCTGGATGTTGTGTCTTACAAAGGTCCCAATTTTCCTGCCACCGGTCAGCTGGACTTCAAGGTCTATTTTAAAGAGACCGATACGCATTCACTACTACACAAAGACAGTTACCACCCTAGCCACACTTTTAGAGGTATAGTAAAATCACAGTTGTTAAGGTTTAAGAGAATTTGCACACAAAACACATCTTTCCTTGAAGCATGCAAGACCTTGTTCACAGCACTGAGAAAACGAGGATATACCCGTACTTTTCTCAAAAATGTATTCAGAACTTTTGATCGTCCGGCAGAGAAACCCTTGGAGGACGTGAGACAGAGAGACAAAATCATACCTTTGGTGACACATTATTCTAGTTTCAGTACACAGTTAAACGCAGCAGTTAAAAGTAATTTTGAAAAATTCATAACACCCTCCAAATACTTGCAACGTCATAAACCCATTGCAGCCTATAGGAGAAATAAAAACTTCCTGGACATACTGGTCCAAAGTAAACTTGTTCAACCAAAAAACAAAGGCCGAATTGGCAGTTGCAAATATTATGTTTCTCACAGATTCATTAAAAGCAGGGTAAATAAATGCGTCATAAAACTGTCCACGTCTCTGTCACATCTTAGTAAGAACTGCATATATCTCATTTACTGCCACAAATGTCGACGACAGTATGTAGGCCAAACCAAAAATGAATTAAGGGAAAGGGTGTACCAACATGCGCATAATGTAACGCACAAAATAATGAAAAGACAACATTTGATACAGCATTTCCTGGTACATGGTCTACAGTCGTTGAGGGTCACGTGTCTTCAAGCTAACCCACGATGGTCCTTACAGGAGCGACTCAGGGCCGAGAGTCGCTGGATCAAACGCTTGGACACTGTGCACCCCAGGGGACTAAATGAGATGTAAAAACTTATATGTATCTATCCTCTTTTATCTCTCTATCCTTTTCTCCACTTTCCAAAGCCTATGTTTTTTCCTTCTTTGAGCCACGTGTTTTTTATTAAGGTGACACACCACTCTAACCCTAAACCTAACCATTTGAGACCTGGCTCATAACCCTGATGTGCACACACCACTCTAACCCTAACCCTAACCAGCACACCCCTCTGGCACACAACCCTGATGTGCACACACCACTCTAACCCTAACCCTAACCAGCACACCCCTCTGGCGCACAACCCTGAGGCGCTCACCCCTCGCTCTTCTAACCCTACCCAATTCTAGCCCGCGGGTTTTGAACCCGGGTAATAATAGCCCGCTTCAAAATTACCCCTCGGACCCGTACCCCGGGCTTGGTGTGACCCCCGGAAAAAACAAGTGGCTTTCTTTCTTCCCCCCCTTTTTTTTCTTTTTCTTAAATTATAAATACATTATTAATATATACCCCCTCTGTTCCTATAAAAACAGAAGTAATTGATAAATGGTTTTACAAATAAATAAATGAGTACATGCACACACTACAACACATCACACACAAGGAAACATACAACTGTGGGGCAGAGTGCAGAGGGGTTTGGACCCTGGCCCCGTCCAGTAGCCGTCTTTAGTGGTCAGCGGTTGGGTGGAGAGTGCATAACCATTTCCGACTCCTTCGGGGATCGGATCTTGGATCGATTTCCCCTAACAGGCCAGGTCCTCCAACTCTGAGCTTCGGATGGTGATGGATGGGGTTTGTGGTCACTCACTTCTCGGTTCTCTTCCCCTATTATTAAAAACATTTTAATACATGATCGCAATAAATATAAATAAATAGAATAAGAAAGATCAGTGATAATAGAAATGGATTTATTAACATCACAATGAGAATCATTCAGAATAAATACAAAAACATGGAATAAAGATGAAACACACATTTAAAAAAATACACATCATATTTTATTACCATGCACAGGATTCAAATAAATAAATATAATTCATAGACAGGATTTTTCTGTACAGATTGATTCATTTCTAGCAGCTTTGGGAGCTATTTTGATAAGATTCTGAATGATTCAGGACAATTTTAATACATGATCACAATAAATATAATAGAATAGAATAAAAAAAGATCAGTGATAATAGAAATGAATTTATTAACATCATAATCAGAATCATTCAGAATAAATACAAAAACATGGAATAAAGATGAGAGACACACACAAATTAAAGAATACATATCATATCTTATTTCCATGCACAGGTTTGAAATAAATAAATATAATTCATTGAAAGGATTTTTCTGTACAGATTGCTTCATTTTCAGCAACTTTGGGAGCTATTTTGATAAGATTAAACATTTAAAATGTTTTTTTCAATGTTATTGTATTGTTTACATCGTTTTACAAACCTTTCTGTCATTTGTACAGTTTCATGGATGGATTTTCATCGTGTTTTCACACTTAAAACTGTTGGTTCATATATTTTACTCTCTGAGAAGGACTCATTTGCATACAGCTGCATTTTACACACACACAAACACGTGCAGCTAAGGAGAGAGACACATGATTAGGGGAAAACTCGATATATCTTCTTAATCTTCCTTTCTTTATTCTTAACCTCTTCATAATCCCTTTATAGAGGATATTTCACTATTTTTCGCTGTTTCAAACTCAAGTTTCATGTTGTTTTAAACTCATTGTAGTACTTTTTTAGTTTCTCAGGATGACGTCATCCGATCCCTATTTAAGGGGGCGCGCTTTGCGCGCGCTCTCATATGCAGCATCGCAGAGCAAGAGTACACACGTCGAGCAAATCCTCCGTGTTCTAAAACGAATTTTGACTCTAAAAACCTTTCTTTTGATCCACATTTTCTACTTTTACAACAAGCCCGTCCTGAAGAAGGTACAAATCAGTACCGAAACGTCGACAGGGCTTGAACAACTTTAATTACACTTTTATTTGTATCTCTTTTGATTTTTGATTTCTCATTCCATTTTTCTTTATTTTCGATTTTTTATGTTTATTTTCTTGTTCAAAACAAAAAGACCAAAAAAATCTAAAAAAAATTCAGAAAGACCAAAAAAAGTGTTCTCTTTTTTATTTTCTCTGTACATAGTTAGTTTGAGATAGTGTAAAAAGACAGGATTAGTTAAATCAACATGTACAGAGGGAGACAGAGACAGATAGAGTCTCCTGGGCCCAGATACAGGCCTGATTACAGCTTTGATTGCTCAGATGATGTGAGAGCACGCCCCTATTTTCGTGGACCGGCCGGTCCTAGGGAAAGAGGGAGAGACATTTTTAGAAGAGGTGACCCAAGAGGTTATGAGCATAATAGGAGAGATTATCAGAGCTTTTACAGACCCAGTTACGGTAGGCGGAATTGGTCAGCAGATCCTAGACTGACCAGGAATGAAGCGTCCAGGCCTGGTCGCTCATATGTTCCCACCGCTTCACACGACGAACGGTTTTACACTAGGGCTGATCCAGACAGATCTCCTGATAACCGTTTTCGCCATACAGAGGCATCTGACACATACAGGCCTCAAAAAAATAATCAAAATAGAAACCGTAACAAAAAGGGCAAAAAGAACAAAAAGAGGGACACAAGAAATAATACACAGAGGTTTAATGAGGGTGCATATTTTGAAACTCGAGCTGAGGACAGACATCCTCGATCATATGAGAGTTCTTATAGAGCGCCACCTTACCAGAACCGTCCAAACAGAAGCCCCTCTTACGCAGCCACCTCCTATGCTCCCACACATTACAGAAATAAAAGAGTCTCCTTTCTCGGTCACGATGTAAGACCCCGTGATTTTTCAGTCCCTCCACACACAAGGACACAACAAAGTGTCAGTAAAAAACAGAGAGACGGTAATTACCGTCATTCTCCACAAGGGAGAGCCAGAGGCTCAGGTGGCTTCCCAAAAGAAGGAGGTAGATTAACGGGAGGTTTAAATAAAGCACAGAACACTGCGTCCACACCGGCGCCACCTCTTCTCAAAAACACCATGAAACGGTTCTATGACGTGATCAGGCTGGTGCATCACCTGAGTAACATAACCACTAAGGTGCCTAACAATCAGCCAGTTACGTTCACAAGGCTCACGGAACTGCTTACAGACACAATTAAGCCTGCCTCGCCTAACGATCGTGTTAAGGAAATGCTGGAGGGTAATGCAAAAAATTGGTCTTTTACCACCCAGCTCATTTTAGAACAACACTATGAGGCGCTGATCGAGGAGGCTATGTCTAATATTAGACAACAGAATAACCAAGCAGATTGGCCACAAGCCTTCGAAACTGCGAGTAACTGGGCTGAGAGAAGGTTCGGAAAAAGAATCACCAGCCAAACTATCGAACAGGCGGAAGCCTTGATCGCGGCAGAAAGAACAGAGGAAGCCACTAATGCGGTGGCTCCCTCAGAAAGAGCTGTGGTGGAGGTGGCGCCGGCACCACCACAAAAAAGACGCACCTATGCGGAAATAGTGGCACAAGTGTCCACTTCACAGCAGGCGGGTCCCAGTCGGGTCTCTGTGCCAGTGGTGCGACCCAGAAAGGGGGTTCAACATATAGAGGTGCAGACATCGCCCACGCTATTAGGGTCCCCTTTAAACAGGAGGGACTGGTCTTTCGAGGAGGAAGTTCCTCCCGCAGACCTCCGGGAGGTGCTCCAGCCCATACAGGCTGGTGAGTTCCCTCCATTGGAACAAAGGGCCCAAAAAAGAGCACAAAAACTCCGGCACTGCACTCGCCACCCTGACACCCCCGAGGCTCGCCCACCTCATGCAGCAGAAGTCTCTCCTGCCATAGCAGGGGAGCTGCTGTTATTTGAGGATGAGCAGCCACCACAGAGCCCACCTCATGCAGCAGAAGTCTCTGCTACAAATGTAGCGGAGCTGCTAGCATTGGAGGCCGAACCTCCTGTGGAGAATCCTCCTTCTCCTTCTCCTCCTCCTCCCGCAGCAGAAGCCTCTGCTACCATTGTAGCGGAGCTGCTGGCTATGGAGGAGGACGTCCCTTTAAACTCGTTCCAAGTTCCGACCAGTCAGAATGACCCTGACCCCTTGTCGGACGCTCAGTCACCACAGTCCAGCGTCATCCTTTTCTCCTCATATCATTCGGAGGATCCGGCCCAATCACCATCTCCACTCACTAAACTCCTGAGACAGCTCTCACCAAATCTTAGTCCCATCACGGCTGTAGATAAAGAGAAAGGTCAGGAAAGTGAGACAGCGGAAAGGGTACAACAGGTCAAAATTAACCAACCCGTTTTCACTAACACAACAAAAGGCAAAAAAGTGCAGTTTGAGAGATTCCCATTAAGACCTCTCTATGCCCCGACACATAAAGCACCAGAAAAGTCCACACTTGTGTCGTTGCTGCCGCTGGCAGATAACAGAGAGGCCCAGGTTCCCTCACTTCTTCCAGTTAGTCCGATAGGCAGACCGGTCAGGCACGCAAACACGTACAAGAAGCTGTCAGATTGGAGTCTAACCATTGAGAAAAAATATGTCATCATCGGGGACTCTAATCTGTCCAGATTTCCTGATTTCGACTGCCCGGAGCTCCAGGTAGAAAGCTACCCGGGCGCCAAATTGCATCATGCTGGCCATTTAATAGAAAAGGCCACTATAACAACGGAACCAGAGAAAGTGATCTTAGCCTTCGGACTAAACAATAGAAGTCAGAGAAACAAACTCACAGCGGTCACTGAGCTGGTCCGAACTAACAGAGCGGCCATCAAAAGACTGCCCAGAACGGAGATCCTGTACCCTATCATTAATTTCTCCAGATCTCTTCCTATTTTTGAACAGGAAGTACTAGAGCATATTAATTCACATATAAAAAAGCACTTGAATTTTGTACCGGCCCTGCCCTCCACCAGTTTCCATGTTGACATGGACGGTTTTCATTGGAGGCCTGTTACTGCGAAAGCCATGCTGGAACACTGGATGCAGGCTTTAAACTGCCAGCTGTCCATAACCGAGTAGGGGGACAGAACAAGCTTATAGTTAACCTTTCCAAAACAGTAACACTCAGCCCAGTACAAAACGCGGTGCTCTCTCGTGGTCTCTCTTTCATTCCCACTCCGCTAGATTTTAAAACGCAGAGAATAGAGCTACTCAAAGACCTTCAAGACTACCACCGTAGACTTAAACTAGAGGCTTTCTTCGAAGGGAAGAAAAACAGTAAGGAAAAGGTCCCTTTTACCCACAACTCAGACTGGTCTCCAGCACTGTCCAGTCTCCCCAAGGAAATTATAAATATTATTAAAGCGGATAATTATGCATACAAACACTTAAATTGGGGACATAAAGATATTTTAAATTTAACGTCTACGGAAAGAAAGGCTTTGAAAGAATTAAAAAATAATAATAACATTATAATAAAACCCGCGGATAAAGGGAATGCGACTGTGATTTTAGATAGAGAGCAATATGTTCTAGAGGGACAGAGACAGTTAGGAGTGGAAGAACATTATCGTCCATTAGAAAAACCTATTTATACAGATACAATACAGGAAGTGAGAGAGATTTTAGAGGAAATGTGTATAAAGAAAATAATTAGCGGTGCACAAAAGGAGTATCTTATGGGTGAGACATCCCCTAGGCCGAGGAGATTTTACCTCCTGCCGAAGATCCACAAAGAGCCAGAGAAGTGGAGCGTCCCCCATGAGGTCCCTCCAGGCAGGCCCATCGTCTCGGACTGCAACAGTGAGACGTATCGCACGGCGGAATATATTGAACATTTCCTGAATCCTCTCTCCACCAGACACCCCAGTTATTTGAAAGATACTTATGATTTTATTAATAAAATAGGGCCACTAAAAATTCCTCCAAACTCATTATTATTTACTATAGATATTGACAGTTTATATACCAACATAGAGACGGAAGTGGGATTAGAAGCAGTAAAAAAGATGATGAATAAATATCCAGATTATAACAGACCAGATAAATATATACTCCAACTATTAAATATAAACCTTACTAAAAATGATTTCGAGTATAACAATAAATATTATTTACAAACCAAAGGAACTGCCATGGGCAAAAAGTTCGCCCCTTCCTATGCCAATATTTTTATGGCAGATTGGGAGGAATCTGCTTTAAACACGGCCCCTATCAAACCATATCTATATTATAGATTTTTAGATGACATCTGGGGCGTCTGGACCCATTCTATGGACGATTTTGTTGTTTTCACTAATCACTTAAATAGTCACCAATCATCAATAACAATTAAATATACGGTACATCCAGAAAAAGTAAATTTCCTGGATGTTGTGTCTTACAAAGGTCCCAATTTTCCTGCCACCGGTCAGCTGGACTTCAAGGTCTATTTTAAAGAGACCGATACGCATTCACTACTACACAAAGACAGTTACCACCCTAGCCACACTTTTAGAGGTATAGTAAAATCACAGTTGTTAAGGTTTAAGAGAATTTGCACACAAAACACATCTTTCCTTGAAGCATGCAAGACCTTGTTCACAGCACTGAGAAAACGAGGATATACCCGTACTTTTCTCAAAAATGTATTCAGAACTTTTGATCGTCCGGCAGAGAAACCCTTGGAGGACGTGAGACAGAGAGACAAGATCATACCTTTGGTGACACATTATTCTAGTTTCAGTACACAGTTAAACGCAGCAGTTAAAAGTAATTTTGAAAAATTCATAACACCCTCCAAATACTTGCAACGTCATAAACCCATTGCAGCCTATAGGAGAAATAAAAACTTCCTGGACATACTGGTCCAAAGTAAACTTGTTCAACCAAAAAACAAAGGCCGAATTGGCAGTTGCAAATATTATGTTTCTCACAGATTCATTAAAAGCAGGGTAAATAAATGCGTCATAAAACTGTCCACGTCTCTGTCACATCTTAGTAAGAACTGCATATATCTCATTTACTGCCACAAATGTCGACGACAGTATGTAGGCCAAACCAAAAATGAATTAAGGGAAAGGGTGTACCAACATGCGCATAATGTAACGCACAAAATAATGAAAAGACAACATTTGATACAGCATTTCCTGGTACATGGTCTACAGTCGTTGAGGGTCACGTGTCTTCAAGCTAACCCACGATGGTCCTTACAGGAGCGACTCAGGGCCGAGAGTCGCTGGATCAAACGCTTGGACACTGTGCACCCCAGGGGACTAAATGAGATGTAAAAACTTATATGTATCTATCCTCTTTTATCTCTCTATCCTTTTCTCCACTTTCCAAAGCCTATGTTTTTTCCTTCTTTGAGCCACGTGTTTTTTATTAAGGTGACACACCACTCTAACCCTAAACCTAACCATTTGAGACCTGGCTCATAACCCTGATGTGCACACACCACTCTAACCCTAACCCTAACCAGCACACCCCTCTGGCACACAACCCTGATGTGCACACACCACTCTAACCCTAACCCTAACCAGCACACCCCTCTGGCGCACAACCCTGAGGCGCTCACCCCTCGCTCTTCTAACCCTACCCAATTCTAGCCCGCGGGTTTTGAACCCGGGTAATAATAGCCCGCTTCAAAATTACCCCTCGGACCCGTACCCCGGGCTTGGTGTGACCCCCGGAAAAAACAAGTGGCTTTCTTTCTTCCCCCCCTTTTTTTTCTTTTTCTTAAATTATAAATACATTATTAATATATACCCCCTCTGTTCCTATAAAAACAGAAGTAATTGATAAATGGTTTTACAAATAAATAAATGAGTACATGCACACACTACAACACATCACACACAAGGAAACATACAACTGTGGGGCAGAGTGCAGAGGGGTTTGGACCCTGGCCCCGTCCAGTAGCCGTCTTTAGTGGTCAGCGGTTGGGTGGAGAGTGCATAACCATTTCCGACTCCTTCGGGGATCGGATCTTGGATCGATTTCCCCTAACAGGCCAGGTCCTCCAACTCTGAGCTTCGGATGGTGATGGATGGGGTTTGTGGTCACTCACTTCTCGGTTCTCTTCCCCTATTATTAAAAACATTTTAATACATGATCGCAATAAATATAAATAAATAGAATAAAAAAGATCAGTGATAATAGAAATGGATTTATTAACATCACAATGAGAATCATTCAGAATAAATACAAAAACATGGAATAAAGATGAAACACACATTTAAAAAAATACACATCATATTTTATTACCATGCACAGGATTCAAATAAATAAATATAATTCATAGACAGGATTTTTCTGTACAGATTGATTCATTTCTAGCAGCTTTGGGAGCTATTTTGATAAGATTCTGAATGATTCAGGACAATTTTAATACATGATCACAATAAATATAATAGAATAGAATAAAAAAAGATCAGTGATAATAGAAATGAATTTATTAACATCATAATCAGAATCATTCAGAATAAATACAAAAACATGGAATAAAGATGAGAGACACACACAAATTAAAGAATACATATCATATCTTATTTCCATGCACAGGTTTGAAATAAATAAATATAATTCATTGAAAGGATTTTTCTGTACAGATTGCTTCATTTTCAGCAACTTTGGGAGCTATTTTGATAAGATTAAACATTTAAAATGTTTTTTTCAATGTTATTGTATTGTTTACATCGTTTTACAAACCTTTCTGTCATTTGTACAGTTTCATGGATGGATTTTCATCGTGTTTTCACACTTAAAACTGTTGGTTCATATATTTTACTCTCTGAGAAGGACTCATTTGCATACAGCTGCATTTTACACACACACAAACACGTGCAGCTAAGGAGAGAGACACATGATTAGGGGAAAACTCGATATATCTTCTTAATCTTCCTTTCTTTATTCTTAACCTCTTCATAATCCCTTTATAGAGGATATTTCACTATTTTTCGCTGTTTCAAACTCAAGTTTCATGTTGTTTTAGACTCATTGTAGTACTTTTTTAGTTTCTCAGGATGACGTCATCCGATCCCTATTTAAGGGGGCGCGCTTCGCGCGCGCTCTCATATGCAGCATCGCAGAGCAAGAGTACACACGTCGAGCAAATCCTCCGTGTTCTAAAACGAATTTTGACTCTAAAAACCTTTCTTTTGATCCACATTTTCTACTTTTACAACAAGCCCGTCCTGAAGAAGGTACAAATCAGTACCGAAACGTCGACAGGGCTTGAACAACTTTAATTACACTTTTATTTGTATCTCTTTTGATTTTTGATTTCTCATTCCATTTTTCTTTATTTTCGATTTTTTATGTTTATTTTCTTGTTCAAAACAAAAAGACCAAAAAAATCTAAAAAAAATTCAGAAAGACCAAAAAAAGTGTTCTCTTTTTTATTTTCTCTGTACATAGTTAGTTTGAGATAGTGTAAAAAGACAGGATTAGTTAAATCAACATGTACAGAGGGAGACAGAGACAGATAGAGTCTCCTGGGCCCAGATACAGGCCTGATTACAGCTTTGATTGCTCAGATGATGTGAGAGCACGCCCCTATTTTCGTGGACCGGCCGGTCCTAGGGAAAGAGGGAGAGACATTTTTAGAAGAGGTGACCCAAGAGGTTATGAGCATAATAGGAGAGATTATCAGAGCTTTTACAGACCCAGTTACGGTAGGCGGAATTGGTCAGCAGATCCTAGACTGACCAGGAATGAAGCGTCCAGGCCTGGTCGCTCATATGTTCCCACCGCTTCACACGACGAACGGTTTTACACTAGGGCTGATCCAGACAGATCTCCTGATAACCGTTTTCGCCATACAGAGGCATCTGACACATACAGGCCTCAAAAAAATAATCAAAATAGAAACCGTAACAAAAAGGGCAAAAAGAACAAAAAGAGGGACACAAGAAATAATACACAGAGGTTTAATGAGGGTGCATATTTTGAAACTCGAGCTGAGGACAGACATCCTCGATCATATGAGAGTTCTTATAGAGCGCCACCTTACCAGAACCGTCCAAACAGAAGCCCCTCTTACGCAGCCACCTCCTATGCTCCCACACATTACAGAAATAAAAGAGTCTCCTTTCTCGGTCACGATGTAAGACCCCGTGATTTTTCAGTCCCTCCACACACAAGGACACAACAAAGTGTCAGTAAAAAACAGAGAGACGGTAATTACCGTCATTCTCCACAAGGGAGAGCCAGAGGCTCAGGTGGCTTCCCAAAAGAAGGAGGTAGATTAACGGGAGGTTTAAATAAAGCACAGAACACTGCGTCCACACCGGCGCCACCTCTTCTCAAAAACACCATGAAACGGTTCTATGACGTGATCAGGCTGGTGCATCACCTGAGTAACATAACCACTAAGGTGCCTAACAATCAGCCAGTTACGTTCACAAGGCTCACGGAACTGCTTACAGACACAATTAAGCCTGCCTCGCCTAACGATCGTGTTAAGGAAATGCTGGAGGGTAATGCAAAAAATTGGTCTTTTACCACCCAGCTCATTTTAGAACAACACTATGAGGCGCTGATCGAGGAGGCTATGTCTAATATTAGACAACAGAATAACCAAGCAGATTGGCCACAAGCCTTCGAAACTGCGAGTAACTGGGCTGAGAGAAGGTTCGGAAAAAGAATCACCAGCCAAACTATCGAACAGGCGGAAGCCTTGATCGCGGCAGAAAGAACAGAGGAAGCCACTAATGCGGTGGCTCCCTCAGAAAGAGCTGTGGTGGAGGTGGCGCCGGCACCACCACAAAAAAGACGCACCTATGCGGAAATAGTGGCACAAGTGTCCACTTCACAGCAGGCGGGTCCCAGTCGGGTCTCTGTGCCAGTGGTGCGACCCAGAAAGGGGGTTCAACATATAGAGGTGCAGACATCGCCCACGCTATTAGGGTCCCCTTTAAACAGGAGGGACTGGTCTTTCGAGGAGGAAGTTCCTCCCGCAGACCTCCGGGAGGTGCTCCAGCCCATACAGGCTGGTGAGTTCCCTCCATTGGAACAAAGGGCCCAAAAAAGAGCACAAAAACTCCGGCACTGCACTCGCCACCCTGACACCCCCGAGGCTCGCCCACCTCATGCAGCAGAAGTCTCTCCTGCCATAGCAGGGGAGCTGCTGTTATTTGAGGATGAGCAGCCACCACAGAGCCCACCTCATGCAGCAGAAGTCTCTGCTACAAATGTAGCGGAGCTGCTAGCATTGGAGGCCGAACCTCCTGTGGAGAATCCTCCTTCTCCTTCTCCTCCTCCTCCCGCAGCAGAAGCCTCTGCTACCATTGTAGCGGAGCTGCTGGCTATGGAGGAGGACGTCCCTTTAAACTCGTTCCAAGTTCCGACCAGTCAGAATGACCCTGACCCCTTGTCGGACGCTCAGTCACCACAGTCCAGCGTCATCCTTTTCTCCTCATATCATTCGGAGGATCCGGCCCAATCACCATCTCCACTCACTAAACTCCTGAGACAGCTCTCACCAAATCTTAGTCCCATCACGGCTGTAGATAAAGAGAAAGGTCAGGAAAGTGAGACAGCGGAAAGGGTACAACAGGTCAAAATTAACCAACCCGTTTTCACTAACACAACAAAAGGCAAAAAAGTGCAGTTTGAGAGATTCCCATTAAGACCTCTCTATGCCCCGACACATAAAGCACCAGAAAAGTCCACACTTGTGTCGTTGCTGCCGCTGGCAGATAACAGAGAGGCCCAGGTTCCCTCACTTCTTCCAGTTAGTCCGATAGGCAGACCGGTCAGGCACGCAAACACGTACAAGAAGCTGTCAGATTGGAGTCTAACCATTGAGAAAAAATATGTCATCATCGGGGACTCTAATCTGTCCAGATTTCCTGATTTCGACTGCCCGGAGCTCCAGGTAGAAAGCTACCCGGGCGCCAAATTGCATCATGCTGGCCATTTAATAGAAAAGGCCACTATAACAACGGAACCAGAGAAAGTGATCTTAGCCTTCGGACTAAACAATAGAAGTCAGAGAAACAAACTCACAGCGGTCACTGAGCTGGTCCGAACTAACAGAGCGGCCATCAAAAGACTGCCCAGAACGGAGATCCTGTACCCTATCATTAATTTCTCCAGATCTCTTCCTATTTTTGAACAGGAAGTACTAGAGCATATTAATTCACATATAAAAAAGCACTTGAATTTTGTACCGGCCCTGCCCTCCACCAGTTTCCATGTTGACATGGACGGTTTTCATTGGAGGCCTGTTACTGCGAAAGCCATGCTGGAACACTGGATGCAGGCTTTAAACTGCCAGCTGTCCATAACCGAGTAGGGGGACAGAACAAGCTTATAGTTAACCTTTCCAAAACAGTAACACTCAGCCCAGTACAAAACGCGGTGCTCTCTCGTGGTCTCTCTTTCATTCCCACTCCGCTAGATTTTAAAACGCAAAGAATAGAGCTACTCAAAGACCTTCAAGACTACCACCGTAGACTTAAACTAGAGGCTTTCTTCGAAGGGAAGAAAAACAGTAAGGAAAAGGTCCCTTTTACCCACAACTCAGACTGGTCTCCAGCACTGTCCAGTCTCCCCAAGGAAATTATAAATATTATTAAAGCGGATAATTATGCATACAAACACTTAAATTGGGGACATAAAGATATTTTAAATTTAACGTCTACGGAAAGAAAGGCTTTGAAAGAATTAAAAAATAATAATAACATTATAATAAAACCCGCGGATAAAGGGAATGCGACTGTGATTTTAGATAGAGAGCAATATGTTCTAGAGGGACAGAGACAGTTAGGAGTGGAAGAACATTATCGTCCATTAGAAAAACCTATTTATACAGATACAATACAGGAAGTGAGAGAGATTTTAGAGGAAATGTGTATAAAGAAAATAATTAGCGGTGCACAAAAGGAGTATCTTATGGGTGAGACATCCCCTAGGCCGAGGAGATTTTACCTCCTGCCGAAGATCCACAAAGAGCCAGAGAAGTGGAGCGTCCCCCATGAGGTCCCTCCAGGCAGGCCCATCGTCTCGGACTGCAACAGTGAGACGTATCGCACGGCGGAATATATTGAACATTTCCTGAATCCTCTCTCCACCAGACACCCCAGTTATTTGAAAGATACTTATGATTTTATTAATAAAATAGGGCCACTAAAAATTCCTCCAAACTCATTATTATTTACTATAGATATTGACAGTTTATATACCAACATAGAGACGGAAGTGGGATTAGAAGCAGTAAAAAAGATGATGAATAAATATCCAGATTATAACAGACCAGATAAATATATACTCCAACTATTAAATATAAACCTTACTAAAAATGATTTCGAGTTTAACAATAAATATTATTTACAAACCAAAGGAACTGCCATGGGCAAAAAGTTCGCCCCTTCCTATGCCAATATTTTTATGGCAGATTGGGAGGAATCTGCTTTAAACACGGCCCCTATCAAACCATATCTATATTATAGATTTTTAGATGACATCTGGGGCGTCTGGACCCATTCTATGGACGATTTTGTTGTTTTCACTAATCACTTAAATAGTCACCAATCATCAATAACAATTAAATATACGGTACATCCAGAAAAAGTAAATTTCCTGGATGTTGTGTCTTACAAAGGTCCCAATTTTCCTGCCACCGGTCAGCTGGACTTCAAGGTCTATTTTAAAGAGACCGATACGCATTCACTACTACACAAAGACAGTTACCACCCTAGCCACACTTTTAGAGGTATAGTAAAATCACAGTTGTTAAGGTTTAAGAGAATTTGCACACAAAACACATCTTTCCTTGAAGCATGCAAGACCTTGTTCACAGCACTGAGAAAACGAGGATATACCCGTACTTTTCTCAAAAATGTATTCAGAACTTTTGATCGTCCGGCAGAGAAACCCTTGGAGGACGTGAGACAGAGAGACAAAATCATACCTTTGGTGACACATTATTCTAGTTTCAGTACACAGTTAAACGCAGCAGTTAAAAGTAATTTTGAAAAATTCATAACACCCTCCAAATACTTGCAACGTCATAAACCCATTGCAGCCTATAGGAGAAATAAAAACTTCCTGGACATACTGGTCCAAAGTAAACTTGTTCAACCAAAAAACAAAGGCCGAATTGGCAGTTGCAAATATTATGTTTCTCACAGATTCATTAAAAGCAGGGTAAATAAATGCGTCATAAAACTGTCCACGTCTCTGTCACATCTTAGTAAGAACTGCATATATCTCATTTACTGCCACAAATGTCGACGACAGTATGTAGGCCAAACCAAAAATGAATTAAGGGAAAGGGTGTACCAACATGCGCATAATGTAACGCACAAAATAATGAAAAGACAACATTTGATACAGCATTTCCTGGTACATGGTCTACAGTCGTTGAGGGTCACGTGTCTTCAAGCTAACCCACGATGGTCCTTACAGGAGCGACTCAGGGCCGAGAGTCGCTGGATCAAACGCTTGGACACTGTGCACCCCAGGGGACTAAATGAGATGTAAAAACTTATATGTATCTATCCTCTTTTATCTCTCTATCCTTTTCTCCACTTTCCAAAGCCTATGTCTTTTCCTTCTTTGAGCCACGTGTTTTTTATTAAGGTGACACACCACTCTAACCCTAAACCTAACCATTTGAGACCTGGCTCATAACCCTGATGTGCACACACCACTCTAACCCTAACCCTAACCAGCACACCCCTCTGGCACACAACCCTGATGTGCACACACCACTCTAACCCTAACCCTAACCAGCACACCCCTCTGGCGCACAACCCTGAGGCGCTCACCCCTCGCTCTTCTAACCCTACCCAATTCTAGCCCGCGGGTTTTGAACCCGGGTAATAATAGCCCGCTTCAAAATTACCCCTCGGACCCGTACCCCGGGCTTGGTGTGACCCCCGGAAAAAACAAGTGGCTTTCTTTCTTCCCCCCTTTTTTTTCTTTTTCTTAAATTATAAATACATTATTAATATATACCCCCTCTGTTCCTATAAAAACAGAAGTAATTGATAAATGGTTTTACAAATAAATAAATGAGTACATGCACACACTACAACACATCACACACAAGGAAACATACAACTGTGGGGCAGAGTGCAGAGGGGTTTGGACCCTGGCCCCGTCCAGTAGCCGTCTTTAGTGGTCAGCGGTTGGGTGGAGAGTGCATAACCATTTCCGACTCCTTCGGGGATCGGATCTTGGATCGATTTCCCCTAACAGGCCAGGTCCTCCAACTCTGAGCTTCGGATGGTGATGGATGGGGTTTGTGGTCACTCACTTCTCGGTTCTCTTCCCCTATTATTAAAAACATTTTAATACATGATCGCAATAAATATAAATAAATAGAATAAAAAAGATCAGGGATAATAGAAATGGATTTATTAACATCACAATGAGAATCATTCAGAATAAATACAAAAACATGGAATAAAGATGAAACACACATTTAAAAAAATACACATCATATTTTATTACCATGCACAGGATTCAAATAAATAAATATAATTCATAGACAGGATTTTTCTGTACAGATTGATTCATTTCTAGCAGCTTTGGGAGCTATTTTGATAAGATTCTGAATGATTCAGGACAATTTTAATACATGATCACAATAAATATAATAGAATAGAATAAAAAAAGATCAGTGATAATAGAAATGAATTTATTAACATCATAATCAGAATCATTCAGAATAAATACAAAAACATGGAATAAAGATGAGAGACACACACAAATTAAAGAATACATATCATATCTTATTTCCATGCACAGGTTTGAAATAAATAAATATAATTCATTGAAAGGATTTTTCTGTACAGATTGCTTCATTTTCAGCAACTTTGGGAGCTATTTTGATAAGATTAAACATTTAAAATGTTTTTTTCAATGTTATTGTATTGTTTACATCGTTTTACAAACCTTTCTGTCATTTGTACAGTTTCATGGATGGATTTTCATCGTGTTTTCACACTTAAAACTGTTGGTTCATATATTTTACTCTCTGAGAAGGACTCATTTGCATACAGCTGCATTTTACACACACACAAACACGTGCAGCTAAGGAGAGAGACACATGATTAGGGGAAAACTCGATATATCTTCTTAATCTTCCTTTCTTTATTCTTAACCTCTTCATAATCCCTTTATAGAGGATATTTCACTATTTTTCGCTGTTTCAAACTCAAGTTTCATGTTGTTTTAGACTCATTGTAGTACTTTTTTAGTTTCTCAGGATGACGTCATCCGATCCCTATTTAAGGGGGCGCGCTTCGCGCGCGCTCTCATATGCAGCATCGCAGAGCAAGAGTACACACGTCGAGCAAATCCTCCGTGTTCTAAAACGAATTTTGACTCTAAAAACCTTTCTTTTGATCCACATTTTCTACTTTTACAACAAGCCCGTCCTGAAGAAGGTACAAATCAGTACCGAAACGTCGACAGGGCTTGAACAACTTTAATTACACTTTTATTTGTATCTCTTTTGATTTTTGATTTCTCATTCCATTTTTCTTTATTTTCGATTTTTTATGTTTATTTTCTTGTTCAAAACAAAAAGACCAAAAAAATCTAAAAAAAATTCAGAAAGACCAAAAAAAGTGTTCTCTTTTTTATTTTCTCTGTACATAGTTAGTTTGAGATAGTGTAAAAAGACAGGATTAGTTAAATCAACATGTACAGAGGGAGACAGAGACAGATAGAGTCTCCTGGGCCCAGATACAGGCCTGATTACAGCTTTGATTGCTCAGATGATGTGAGAGCACGCCCCTATTTTCGTGGACCGGCCGGTCCTAGGGAAAGAGGGAGAGACATTTTTAGAAGAGGTGACCCAAGAGGTTATGAGCATAATAGGAGAGATTATCAGAGCTTTTACAGACCCAGTTACGGTAGGCGGAATTGGTCAGCAGATCCTAGACTGACCAGGAATGAAGCGTCCAGGCCTGGTCGCTCATATGTTCCCACCGCTTCACACGACGAACGGTTTTACACTAGGGCTGATCCAGACAGATCTCCTGATAACCGTTTTCGCCATACAGAGGCATCTGACACATACAGGCCTCAAAAAAATAATCAAAATAGAAACCGTAACAAAAAGGGCAAAAAGAACAAAAAGAGGGACACAAGAAATAATACACAGAGGTTTAATGAGGGTGCATATTTTGAAACTCGAGCTGAGGACAGACATCCTCGATCATATGAGAGTTCTTATAGAGCGCCACCTTACCAGAACCGTCCAAACAGAAGCCCCTCTTACGCAGCCACCTCCTATGCTCCCACACGTTACAGAAATAAAAGAGTCTCCTTTCTCGGTCACGATGTAAGACCCCGTGATTTTTCAGTCCCTCCACACACAAGGACACAACAAAGTGTCAGTAAAAAACAGAGAGACGGTAATTACCGTCATTCTCCACAAGGGAGAGCCAGAGGCTCAGGTGGCTTCCCAAAAGAAGGAGGTAGATTAACGGGAGGTTTAAATAAAGCACAGAACACTGCGTCCACACCGGCGCCACCTCTTCTCAAAAACACCATGAAACGGTTCTATGACGTGATCAGGCTGGTGCATCACCTGAGTAACATAACCACTAAGGTGCCTAACAATCAGCCAGTTACGTTCACAAGGCTCACGGAACTGCTTACAGACACAATTAAGCCTGCCTCGCCTAACGATCGTGTTAAGGAAATGCTGGAGGGTAATGCAAAAAATTGGTCTTTTACCACCCAGCTCATTTTAGAACAACACTATGAGGCGCTGATCGAGGAGGCTATGTCTAATATTAGACAACAGAATAACCAAGCAGATTGGCCACAAGCCTTCGAAACTGCGAGTAACTGGGCTGAGAGAAGGTTCGGAAAAAGAATCACCAGCCAAACTATCGAACAGGCGGAAGCCTTGATCGCGGCAGAAAGAACAGAGGAAGCCACTAATGCGGTGGCTCCCTCAGAAAGAGCTGTGGTGGAGGTGGCGCCGGCACCACCACAAAAAAGACGCACCTATGCGGAAATAGTGGCACAAGTGTCCACTTCACAGCAGGCGGGTCCCAGTCGGGTCTCTGTGCCAGTGGTGCGACCCAGAAAGGGGGTTCAACATATAGAGGTGCAGACATCGCCCACGCTATTAGGGTCCCCTTTAAACAGGAGGGACTGGTCTTTCGAGGAGGAAGTTCCTCCCGCAGACCTCCGGGAGGTGCTCCAGCCCATACAGGCTGGTGAGTTCCCTCCATTGGAACAAAGGGCCCAAAAAAGAGCACAAAAACTCCGGCACTGCACTCGCCACCCTGACACCCCCGAGGCTCGCCCACCTCATGCAGCAGAAGTCTCTCCTGCCATAGCAGGGGAGCTGCTGTTATTTGAGGATGAGCAGCCACCACAGAGCCCACCTCATGCAGCAGAAGTCTCTGCTACAAATGTAGCGGAGCTGCTAGCATTGGAGGCCGAACCTCCTGTGGAGAATCCTCCTTCTCCTTCTCCTCCTCCTCCCGCAGCAGAAGCCTCTGCTACCATTGTAGCGGAGCTGCTGGCTATGGAGGAGGACGTCCCTTTAAACTCGTTCCAAGTTCCGACCAGTCAGAATGACCCTGACCCCTTGTCGGACGCTCAGTCACCACAGTCCAGCGTCATCCTTTTCTCCTCATATCATTCGGAGGATCCGGCCCAATCACCATCTCCACTCACTAAACTCCTGAGACAGCTCTCACCAAATCTTAGTCCCATCACGGCTGTAGATAAAGAGAAAGGTCAGGAAAGTGAGACAGCGGAAAGGGTACAACAGGTCAAAATTAACCAACCCGTTTTCACTAACACAACAAAAGGCAAAAAAGTGCAGTTTGAGAGATTCCCATTAAGACCTCTCTATGCCCCGACACATAAAGCACCAGAAAAGTCCACACTTGTGTCGTTGCTGCCGCTGGCAGATAACAGAGAGGCCCAGGTTCCCTCACTTCTTCCAGTTAGTCCGATAGGCAGACCGGTCAGGCACGCAAACACGTACAAGAAGCTGTCAGATTGGAGTCTAACCATTGAGAAAAAATATGTCATCATCGGGGACTCTAATCTGTCCAGATTTCCTGATTTCGACTGCCCGGAGCTCCAGGTAGAAAGCTACCCGGGCGCCAAATTGCATCATGCTGGCCATTTAATAGAAAAGGCCACTATAACAACGGAACCAGAGAAAGTGATCTTAGCCTTCGGACTAAACAATAGAAGTCAGAGAAACAAACTCACAGCGGTCACTGAGCTGGTCCGAACTAACAGAGCGGCCATCAAAAGACTGCCCAGAACGGAGATCCTGTACCCTATCATTAATTTCTCCAGATCTCTTCCTATTTTTGAACAGGAAGTACTAGAGCATATTAATTCACATATAAAAAAGCACTTGAATTTTGTACCGGCCCTGCCCTCCACCAGTTTCCATGTTGACATGGACGGTTTTCATTGGAGGCCTGTTACTGCGAAAGCCATGCTGGAACACTGGATGCAGGCTTTAAACTGCCAGCTGTCCATAACCGAGTAGGGGGACAGAACAAGCTTATAGTTAACCTTTCCAAAACAGTAACACTCAGCCCAGTACAAAACGCGGTGCTCTCTCGTGGTCTCTCTTTCATTCCCACTCCGCTAGATTTTAAAACGCAAAGAATAGAGCTACTCAAAGACCTTCAAGACTACCACCGTAGACTTAAACTAGAGGCTTTCTTCGAAGGGAAGAAAAACAGTAAGGAAAAGGTCCCTTTTACCCACAACTCAGACTGGTCTCCAGCACTGTCCAGTCTCCCCAAGGAAATTATAAATATTATTAAAGCGGATAATTATGCATACAAACACTTAAATTGGGGACATAAAGATATTTTAAATTTAACGTCTACGGAAAGAAAGGCTTTGAAAGAATTAAAAAATAATAATAACATTATAATAAAACCCGCGGATAAAGGGAATGCGACTGTGATTTTAGATAGAGAGCAATATGTTCTAGAGGGACAGAGACAGTTAGGAGTGGAAGAACATTATCGTCCATTAGAAAAACCTATTTATACAGATACAATACAGGAAGTGAGAGAGATTTTAGAGGAAATGTGTATAAAGAAAATAATTAGCGGTGCACAAAAGGAGTATCTTATGGGTGAGACATCCCCTAGGCCGAGGAGATTTTACCTCCTGCCGAAGATCCACAAAGAGCCAGAGAAGTGGAGCGTCCCCCATGAGGTCCCTCCAGGCAGGCCCATCGTCTCGGACTGCAACAGTGAGACGTATCGCACGGCGGAATATATTGAACATTTCCTGAATCCTCTCTCCACCAGACACCCCAGTTATTTGAAAGATACTTATGATTTTATTAATAAAATAGGGCCACTAAAAATTCCTCCAAACTCATTATTATTTACTATAGATATTGACAGTTTATATACCAACATAGAGACGGAAGTGGGATTAGAAGCAGTAAAAAAGATGATGAATAAATATCCAGATTATAACAGACCAGATAAATATATACTCCAACTATTAAATATAAACCTTACTAAAAATGATTTCGAGTTTAACAATAAATATTATTTACAAACCAAAGGAACTGCCATGGGCAAAAAGTTCGCCCCTTCCTATGCCAATATTTTTATGGCAGATTGGGAGGAATCTGCTTTAAACACGGCCCCTATCAAACCATATCTATATTATAGATTTTTAGATGACATCTGGGGCGTCTGGACCCATTCTATGGACGATTTTGTTGTTTTCACTAATCACTTAAATAGTCACCAATCATCAATAACAATTAAATATACGGTACATCCAGAAAAAGTAAATTTCCTGGATGTTGTGTCTTACAAAGGTCCCAATTTTCCTGCCACCGGTCAGCTGGACTTCAAGGTCTATTTTAAAGAGACCGATACGCATTCACTACTACACAAAGACAGTTACCACCCTAGCCACACTTTTAGAGGTATAGTAAAATCACAGTTGTTAAGGTTTAAGAGAATTTGCACACAAAACACATCTTTCCTTGAAGCATGCAAGACCTTGTTCACAGCACTGAGAAAACGAGGATATACCCGTACTTTTCTCAAAAATGTATTCAGAACTTTTGATCGTCCGGCAGAGAAACCCTTGGAGGACGTGAGACAGAGAGACAAGATCATACCTTTGGTGACACATTATTCTAGTTTCAGTACACAGTTAAACGCAGCAGTTAAAAGTAATTTTGAAAAATTCATAACACCCTCCAAATACTTGCAACGTCATAAACCCATTGCAGCCTATAGGAGAAATAAAAACTTCCTGGACATACTGGTCCAAAGTAAACTTGTTCAACCAAAAAACAAAGGCCGAATTGGCAGTTGCAAATATTATGTTTCTCACAGATTCATTAAAAGCAGGGTAAATAAATGCGTCATAAAACTGTCCACGTCTCTGTCACATCTTAGTAAGAACTGCATATATCTCATTTACTGCCACAAATGTCGACGACAGTATGTAGGCCAAACCAAAAATGAATTAAGGGAAAGGGTGTACCAACATGCGCATAATGTAACGCACAAAATAATGAAAAGACAACATTTGATACAGCATTTCCTGGTACATGGTCTACAGTCGTTGAGGGTCACGTGTCTTCAAGCTAACCCACGATGGTCCTTACAGGAGCGACTCAGGGCCGAGAGTCGCTGGATCAAACGCTTGGACACTGTGCACCCCAGGGGACTAAATGAGATGTAAAAACTTATATGTATCTATCCTCTTTTATCTCTCTATCCTTTTCTCCACTTTCCAAAGCCTATGTCTTTTCCTTCTTTGAGCCACGTGTTTTTTATTAAGGTGACACACCACTCTAACCCTAAACCTAACCATTTGAGACCTGGCTCATAACCCTGATGTGCACACACCACTCTAACCCTAACCCTAACCAGCACACCCCTCTGGCACACAACCCTGATGTGCACACACCACTCTAACCCTAACCCTAACCAGCACACCCCTCTGGCGCACAACCCTGAGGCGCTCACCCCTCGCTCTTCTAACCCTACCCAATTCTAGCCCGCGGGTTTTGAACCCGGGTAATAATAGCCCGCTTCAAAATTACCCCTCGGACCCGTACCCCGGGCTTGGTGTGACCCCCGGAAAAAACAAGTGGCTTTCTTTCTTCCCCCCTTTTTTTTCTTTTTCTTAAATTATAAATACATTATTAATATATACCCCCTCTGTTCCTATAAAAACAGAAGTAATTGATAAATGGTTTTACAAATAAATAAATGAGTACATGCACACACTACAACACATCACACACAAGGAAACATACAACTGTGGGGCAGAGTGCAGAGGGGTTTGGACCCTGGCCCCGTCCAGTAGCCGTCTTTAGTGGTCAGCGGTTGGGTGGAGAGTGCATAACCATTTCCGACTCCTTCGGGGATCGGATCTTGGATCGATTTCCCCTAACAGGCCAGGTCCTCCAACTCTGAGCTTCGGATGGTGATGGATGGGGTTTGTGGTCACTCACTTCTCGGTTCTCTTCCCCTATTATTAAAAACATTTTAATACATGATCGCAATAAATATAAATAAATAGAATAAAAAAGATCAGGGATAATAGAAATGGATTTATTAACATCACAATGAGAATCATTCAGAATAAATACAAAAACATGGAATAAAGATGAAACACACATTTAAAAAAATACACATCATATTTTATTACCATGCACAGGATTCAAATAAATAAATATAATTCATAGACAGGATTTTTCTGTACAGATTGATTCATTTCTAGCAGCTTTGGGAGCTATTTTGATAAGATTCTGAATGATTCAGGACAATTTTAATACATGATCACAATAAATATAATAGAATAGAATAAAAAAAGATCAGTGATAATAGAAATGAATTTATTAACATCATAATCAGAATCATTCAGAATAAATACAAAAACATGGAATAAAGATGAGAGACACACACAAATTAAAGAATACATATCATATCTTATTTCCATGCACAGGTTTGAAATAAATAAATATAATTCATTGAAAGGATTTTTCTGTACAGATTGCTTCATTTTCAGCAACTTTGGGAGCTATTTTGATAAGATTAAACATTTAAAATGTTTTTTTCAATGTTATTGTATTGTTTACATCGTTTTACAAACCTTTCTGTCATTTGTACAGTTTCATGGATGGATTTTCATCGTGTTTTCACACTTAAAACTGTTGGTTCATATATTTTACTCTCTGAGAAGGACTCATTTGCATACAGCTGCATTTTACACACACACAAACACGTGCAGCTAAGGAGAGAGACACATGATTAGGGGAAAACTCGATATATCTTCTTAATCTTCCTTTCTTTATTCTTAACCTCTTCATAATCCCTTTATAGAGGATATTTCACTATTTTTCGCTGTTTCAAACTCAAGTTTCATGTTGTTTTAGACTCATTGTAGTACTTTTTTAGTTTCTCAGGATGACGTCATCCGATCCCTATTTAAGGGGGCGCGCTTCGCGCGCGCTCTCATATGCAGCATCGCAGAGCAAGAGTACACACGTCGAGCAAATCCTCCGTGTTCTAAAACGAATTTTGACTCTAAAAACCTTTCTTTTGATCCACATTTTCTACTTTTACAACAAGCCCGTCCTGAAGAAGGTACAAATCAGTACCGAAACGTCGACAGGGCTTGAACAACTTTAATTACACTTTTATTTGTATCTCTTTTGATTTTTGATTTCTCATTCCATTTTTCTTTATTTTCGATTTTTTATGTTTATTTTCTTGTTCAAAACAAAAAGACCAAAAAAATCTAAAAAAAATTCAGAAAGACCAAAAAAAGTGTTCTCTTTTTTATTTTCTCTGTACATAGTTAGTTTGAGATAGTGTAAAAAGACAGGATTAGTTAAATCAACATGTACAGAGGGAGACAGAGACAGATAGAGTCTCCTGGGCCCAGATACAGGCCTGATTACAGCTTTGATTGCTCAGATGATGTGAGAGCACGCCCCTATTTTCGTGGACCGGCCGGTCCTAGGGAAAGAGGGAGAGACATTTTTAGAAGAGGTGACCCAAGAGGTTATGAGCATAATAGGAGAGATTATCAGAGCTTTTACAGACCCAGTTACGGTAGGCGGAATTGGTCAGCAGATCCTAGACTGACCAGGAATGAAGCGTCCAGGCCTGGTCGCTCATATGTTCCCACCGCTTCACACGACGAACGGTTTTACACTAGGGCTGATCCAGACAGATCTCCTGATAACCGTTTTCGCCATACAGAGGCATCTGACACATACAGGCCTCAAAAAAATAATCAAAATAGAAACCGTAACAAAAAGGGCAAAAAGAACAAAAAGAGGGACACAAGAAATAATACACAGAGGTTTAATGAGGGTGCATATTTTGAAACTCGAGCTGAGGACAGACATCCTCGATCATATGAGAGTTCTTATAGAGCGCCACCTTACCAGAACCGTCCAAACAGAAGCCCCTCTTACGCAGCCACCTCCTATGCTCCCACACATTACAGAAATAAAAGAGTCTCCTTTCTCGGTCACGATGTAAGACCCCGTGATTTTTCAGTCCCTCCACACACAAGGACACAACAAAGTGTCAGTAAAAAACAGAGAGACGGTAATTACCGTCATTCTCCACAAGGGAGAGCCAGAGGCTCAGGTGGCTTCCCAAAAGAAGGAGGTAGATTAACGGGAGGTTTAAATAAAGCACAGAACACTGCGTCCACACCGGCGCCACCTCTTCTCAAAAACACCATGAAACGGTTCTATGACGTGATCAGGCTGGTGCATCACCTGAGTAACATAACCACTAAGGTGCCTAACAATCAGCCAGTTACGTTCACAAGGCTCACGGAACTGCTTACAGACACAATTAAGCCTGCCTCGCCTAACGATCGTGTTAAGGAAATGCTGGAGGGTAATGCAAAAAATTGGTCTTTTACCACCCAGCTCATTTTAGAACAACACTATGAGGCGCTGATCGAGGAGGCTATGTCTAATATTAGACAACAGAATAACCAAGCAGATTGGCCACAAGCCTTCGAAACTGCGAGTAACTGGGCTGAGAGAAGGTTCGGAAAAAGAATCACCAGCCAAACTATCGAACAGGCGGAAGCCTTGATCGCGGCAGAAAGAACAGAGGAAGCCACTAATGCGGTGGCTCCCTCAGAAAGAGCTGTGGTGGAGGTGGCGCCGGCACCACCACAAAAAAGACGCACCTATGCGGAAATAGTGGCACAAGTGTCCACTTCACAGCAGGCGGGTCCCAGTCGGGTCTCTGTGCCAGTGGTGCGACCCAGAAAGGGGGTTCAACATATAGAGGTGCAGACATCGCCCACGCTATTAGGGTCCCCTTTAAACAGGAGGGACTGGTCTTTCGAGGAGGAAGTTCCTCCCGCAGACCTCCGGGAGGTGCTCCAGCCCATACAGGCTGGTGAGTTCCCTCCATTGGAACAAAGGGCCCAAAAAAGAGCACAAAAACTCCGGCACTGCACTCGCCACCCTGACACCCCCGAGGCTCGCCCACCTCATGCAGCAGAAGTCTCTCCTGCCATAGCAGGGGAGCTGCTGTTATTTGAGGATGAGCAGCCACCACAGAGCCCACCTCATGCAGCAGAAGTCTCTGCTACAAATGTAGCGGAGCTGCTAGCATTGGAGGCCGAACCTCCTGTGGAGAATCCTCCTTCTCCTTCTCCTCCTCCTCCCGCAGCAGAAGCCTCTGCTACCATTGTAGCGGAGCTGCTGGCTATGGAGGAGGACGTCCCTTTAAACTCGTTCCAAGTTCCGACCAGTCAGAATGACCCTGACCCCTTGTCGGACGCTCAGTCACCACAGTCCAGCGTCATCCTTTTCTCCTCATATCATTCGGAGGATCCGGCCCAATCACCATCTCCACTCACTAAACTCCTGAGACAGCTCTCACCAAATCTTAGTCCCATCACGGCTGTAGATAAAGAGAAAGGTCAGGAAAGTGAGACAGCGGAAAGGGTACAACAGGTCAAAATTAACCAACCCGTTTTCACTAACACAACAAAAGGCAAAAAAGTGCAGTTTGAGAGATTCCCATTAAGACCTCTCTATGCCCCGACACATAAAGCACCAGAAAAGTCCACACTTGTGTCGTTGCTGCCGCTGGCAGATAACAGAGAGGCCCAGGTTCCCTCACTTCTTCCAGTTAGTCCGATAGGCAGACCGGTCAGGCACGCAAACACGTACAAGAAGCTGTCAGATTGGAGTCTAACCATTGAGAAAAAATATGTCATCATCGGGGACTCTAATCTGTCCAGATTTCCTGATTTCGACTGCCCGGAGCTCCAGGTAGAAAGCTACCCGGGCGCCAAATTGCATCATGCTGGCCATTTAATAGAAAAGGCCACTATAACAACGGAACCAGAGAAAGTGATCTTAGCCTTCGGACTAAACAATAGAAGTCAGAGAAACAAACTCACAGCGGTCACTGAGCTGGTCCGAACTAACAGAGCGGCCATCAAAAGACTGCCCAGAACGGAGATCCTGTACCCTATCATTAATTTCTCCAGATCTCTTCCTATTTTTGAACAGGAAGTACTAGAGCATATTAATTCACATATAAAAAAGCACTTGAATTTTGTACCGGCCCTGCCCTCCACCAGTTTCCATGTTGACATGGACGGTTTTCATTGGAGGCCTGTTACTGCGAAAGCCATGCTGGAACACTGGATGCAGGCTTTAAACTGCCAGCTGTCCATAACCGAGTAGGGGGACAGAACAAGCTTATAGTTAACCTTTCCAAAACAGTAACACTCAGCCCAGTACAAAACGCGGTGCTCTCTCGTGGTCTCTCTTTCATTCCCACTCCGCTAGATTTTAAAACGCAAAGAATAGAGCTACTCAAAGACCTTCAAGACTACCACCGTAGACTTAAACTAGAGGCTTTCTTCGAAGGGAAGAAAAACAGTAAGGAAAAGGTCCCTTTTACCCACAACTCAGACTGGTCTCCAGCACTGTCCAGTCTCCCCAAGGAAATTATAAATATTATTAAAGCGGATAATTATGCATACAAACACTTAAATTGGGGACATAAAGATATTTTAAATTTAACGTCTACGGAAAGAAAGGCTTTGAAAGAATTAAAAAATAATAATAACATTATAATAAAACCCGCGGATAAAGGGAATGCGACTGTGATTTTAGATAGAGAGCAATATGTTCTAGAGGGACAGAGACAGTTAGGAGTGGAAGAACATTATCGTCCATTAGAAAAACCTATTTATACAGATACAATACAGGAAGTGAGAGAGATTTTAGAGGAAATGTGTATAAAGAAAATAATTAGCGGTGCACAAAAGGAGTATCTTATGGGTGAGACATCCCCTAGGCCGAGGAGATTTTACCTCCTGCCGAAGATCCACAAAGAGCCAGAGAAGTGGAGCGTCCCCCATGAGGTCCCTCCAGGCAGGCCCATCGTCTCGGACTGCAACAGTGAGACGTATCGCACGGCGGAATATATTGAACATTTCCTGAATCCTCTCTCCACCAGACACCCCAGTTATTTGAAAGATACTTATGATTTTATTAATAAAATAGGGCCACTAAAAATTCCTCCAAACTCATTATTATTTACTATAGATATTGACAGTTTATATACCAACATAGAGACGGAAGTGGGATTAGAAGCAGTAAAAAAGATGATGAATAAATATCCAGATTATAACAGACCAGATAAATATATACTCCAACTATTAAATATAAACCTTACTAAAAATGATTTCGAGTTTAACAATAAATATTATTTACAAACCAAAGGAACTGCCATGGGCAAAAAGTTCGCCCCTTCCTATGCCAATATTTTTATGGCAGATTGGGAGGAATCTGCTTTAAACACGGCCCCTATCAAACCATATCTATATTATAGATTTTTAGATGACATCTGGGGCGTCTGGACCCATTCTATGGACGATTTTGTTGTTTTCACTAATCACTTAAATAGTCACCAATCATCAATAACAATTAAATATACGGTACATCCAGAAAAAGTAAATTTCCTGGATGTTGTGTCTTACAAAGGTCCCAATTTTCCTGCCACCGGTCAGCTGGACTTCAAGGTCTATTTTAAAGAGACCGATACGCATTCACTACTACACAAAGACAGTTACCACCCTAGCCACACTTTTAGAGGTATAGTAAAATCACAGTTGTTAAGGTTTAAGAGAATTTGCACACAAAACACATCTTTCCTTGAAGCATGCAAGACCTTGTTCACAGCACTGAGAAAACGAGGATATACCCGTACTTTTCTCAAAAATGTATTCAGAACTTTTGATCGTCCGGCAGAGAAACCCTTGGAGGACGTGAGACAGAGAGACAAGATCATACCTTTGGTGACACATTATTCTAGTTTCAGTACACAGTTAAACGCAGCAGTTAAAAGTAATTTTGAAAAATTCATAACACCCTCCAAATACTTGCAACGTCATAAACCCATTGCAGCCTATAGGAGAAATAAAAACTTCCTGGACATACTGGTCCAAAGTAAACTTGTTCAACCAAAAAACAAAGGCCGAATTGGCAGTTGCAAATATTATGTTTCTCACAGATTCATTAAAAGCAGGGTAAATAAATGCGTCATAAAACTGTCCACGTCTCTGTCACATCTTAGTAAGAACTGCATATATCTCATTTACTGCCACAAATGTCGACGACAGTATGTAGGCCAAACCAAAAATGAATTAAGGGAAAGGGTGTACCAACATGCGCATAATGTAACGCACAAAATAATGAAAAGACAACATTTGATACAGCATTTCCTGGTACATGGTCTACAGTCGTTGAGGGTCACGTGTCTTCAAGCTAACCCACGATGGTCCTTACAGGAGCGACTCAGGGCCGAGAGTCGCTGGATCAAACGCTTGGACACTGTGCACCCCAGGGGACTAAATGAGATGTAAAAACTTATATGTATCTATCCTCTTTTATCTCTCTATCCTTTTCTCCACTTTCCAAAGCCTATGTTTTTTCCTTCTTTGAGCCACGTGTTTTTTATTAAGGTGACACACCACTCTAACCCTAAACCTAACCATTTGAGACCTGGCTCATAACCCTGATGTGCACACACCACTCTAACCCTAACCCTAACCAGCACACCCCTCTGGCACACAACCCTGATGTGCACACACCACTCTAACCCTAACCCTAACCAGCACACCCCTCTGGCGCACAACCCTGAGGCGCTCACCCCTCGCTCTTCTAACCCTACCCAATTCTAGCCCGCGGGTTTTGAACCCGGGTAATAATAGCCCGCTTCAAAATTACCCCTCGGACCCGTACCCCGGGCTTGGTGTGACCCCCGGAAAAAACAAGTGGCTTTCTTTCTTCCCCCCTTTTTTTTCTTTTTCTTAAATTATAAATACATTATTAATATATACCCCCTCTGTTCCTATAAAAACAGAAGTAATTGATAAATGGTTTTACAAATAAATAAATGAGTACATGCACACACTACAACACATCACACACAAGGAAACATACAACTGTGGGGCAGAGTGCAGAGGGGTTTGGACCCTGGCCCCGTCCAGTAGCCGTCTTTAGTGGTCAGCGGTTGGGTGGAGAGTGCATAACCATTTCCGACTCCTTCGGGGATCGGATCTTGGATCGATTTCCCCTAACCCTAACCCTAACCCTAACCCTAACCCTAACCCTAACTTCGCAAAAGTGCCTATTACCTAACCCTAACCCTAACCCTAACCCTAACCCTAACCCTAACCTAACCCTAACCCTTACAGCCATAACCCTCCTGAACCTACCCCATCACCCTCTGATAGCCTAAACCTACCCCTTATACCCATAACTCTACTTTAACCTACCCCCACACCCTTAAATAGCTTAAACCTACACCTTATACTCATAACCCACCTTAACCTACCGATTGTTCCACCCCTTCGAAACCCAATCCGGACGTTGCAATGGGCTGCCATGATCTCGCTGCTCTGCCCTCTTTCGGGGTTGGGGTCCTATTATCAGAAAAACCCCAAAAAAAACAAATCAGAAAAAGTTGGGACAGTATGGAAAACGCAAATAAATAAAAAAAAGAAGTGATTTCTAAATTTACTTTGACTTGTATTTCATTGCAGACAATATGAACACAAAATATTTCATGTTTTGTCTGGTCAACTTCATGTCATTTGTAAATATGCATCCTTTCCTGTCATTCAGACCTGCAACACATTTTAAAAAAAGTTGGGACAGTAAAGCTTTTACCACTTTGTAATGTTGCCATTCCTTTTCACAACACTTAAAAGACATTTAGGGACTGAAGACACCAAGTGATGAAGTGTTTCAGGTGTAATTTTGTCCCATTCTTCCTGCAAACAAGTCTTAAGGTGGGCAACAGTACGGGGTCTTCGTTGTCGCATTTTGTGCTTCAATTCTCCACACATTCTCTATTGGAGACAGGTCGGGACTGAGGCAGGCCAGTCAAGTACCCGTACCCTCTTCCTCCGCAGCCAGGACTTTGTAATGTGTGCAGAATGTGGTTTTGCATTGTCTTGTTGAAATATGCATGGACGTCCCTGGAAAAGAGGTCTTCTTGAAGGCAGCATATTATGCTCAAAAATTTTTATGTACTTTTCAGCATTAATGGTGCCTTCACAGAAGTGCAAGTTACCTTTGCCAAGGGCACTGACACAACCCCATACCATGACAGACCCTGGCTTTTGGACTTGTTGCTGGTAACAGTCTGGATGATTCATTTCTTCTTTGGTCCGGAGCACACGGTGTCCATTCCTCCCAAAAAATACCTGAAATACTGATTCATCTGACCACAGTACACGTTTCCACTGTGTGATGGTCTATCCCAGATGCCTCCGAGCCCAGAGAAGTCGACGGCGCTTCTGGACACTGTTAACATAGGGCTTCCTTTTGGCACAGTACAGTTTTAACTGGCATTTGTGGATGTAACTACGTATTGTGGTACTTGACAAAGGATTGCCAAAGTAGTCCTGAGCCCATGTGGTGATATGGCTTATAGATGAATGACGATTCTTGATGCAGGGCCGCCTGAGGGATCGGAGATCACGGTTGTTCAGCTTAGGCTTGCGCCCTTGTCCTTTACGCACTGAAATTCCTCCAGATTCCTTGACTCTTTTCATTATGTTATGCACTGTTGAATATGAAATATCCAAATCTCTTCCTATCTTTCTTTGAGGAACATTGTTTTTAAACATTTCAATAATTTTCTCACGTATTTGTTGGCAAACTGGCGATCCTCGGCCCATCTTTGCTCCTAAAGGATTAGACCTTTCTTGGATGCTGCTTTTGTACCAAATCATAATTACAATCACCTGTTGACATCACCTGTTTCAAATCACATCATTATTGAACCATTTTACCTCATTACTAGCCCTAAATTGCTCCTGTCCCAACTTTTTTTAAAATGTGTTGCAGGTCTGAATGACAGGAAAGGATGCATATTTACAAATGACATGAAGTTGACCAGACAAAACATGAAATATTTTGTGTTCATATTGTCTGCAATGAAATACAAGTCAAAGTAAATTTAGAAATCACTTCTTCTTTTTTGCGTTTTCCATACTGTCCCAACTTTTTCTGATTTGGGGTTGTATTTATATATATATATATATATATATATATATATATATATATATATATATGTGTGTGTGTGTAGGTGGATGTACATATGTATGTGTGCATTCTCTCCCTCTCTCTCATCATTATAATAAATAAATAAGTGAAAAAAATATATTAGTAACAAAATGAAAAAATAATTCTTAAAAAATAATAGAGCACAAGCATACGTATATTTAATATGATACAAGACCGAACATGAGTGTAATGATGTAAGAAATGACCCTAATTCTGTCCTACGGCTGTCCTTAGTGGTCAGTGGAAGGATGGACCGTGCACAACAATTTCTGACTTCCTCGGAAGTTAGATCTTGGATCTTTTTATCCCTATCCCTAACCCTAACCTAACCTAACCTAACCTAACCTAACCTAACCCTATATGGAAGAGACCTTGGTTCCTGTCCTGGGGGCCAGTGCTGGGAGCATTATGTTGCTGGAAAACCGTTATAACTGTTGCCTCCCTCACTGGTTGGGGCGTGGTCATGGACGGCCGTTTTGCGAGAAGTCTGTGGGAGACCCGGCATTCTTACTGGCACGTAAATTGCCTGGAAATGCTGGCAGTCTACAGAGCTCTGAGGAGCTTTTTCCTGGACCTCCGCGACCGCCATGTCCTGATACGAACAGACAATACGTCTGTTGTTTCGTATCTGAATCATCAGGGGGTCTGAGGTCGCTCCCTCTATGCAGATTGGCTCACCAGACCCTCCTGTGGTTCCAAGGGAAACCGTCATCTCTCAGAGCGATGTATGTCCGATGTACAACTGTAACCCTTGTTCCCTGAGAAGGGAATGAGACACTGTGTCTTGTCGCCACACCTATCACGGCATAGCGCACGCGTCATCGCAATTAAGCTAATGTGTTTGTGTGTCAGCGTCCCTTTGTATCTTCCGGTTATGCCGTCATCTACTACGTCATGACGCAGCACCAGTCAGGGTTGGATAGATTTCAATCATGCTTCAGACGCGCTGCGTTGAGGGCTTTCCCAGAGTGTCGTCACTCAACGACGCAGTGTCTCGTTCCCTCAAAGGGGAACAAGGGTTACAGTCGCAACCTGAGACGTTCTCCTTTCTGGAGCCGTTCAACTAGAATATTGTCCATAAACAATTCAGTTTAATCTGACACATTTGTTACACTTAAATCCTTTAGGAGAGATCTTTTTCTGGAAATTCATCAGAAGAATATATATATATATATTAGGGCTGTCAAGTGATTGCATTTTTTAAAATCAAATTAATTACACAGTGTTTTTCAACTTATTTGTCAAACACACATGAACATTTGAATAACAGTTTGCAAGGAACATACTTTACAATGTTCCAAAAAATTACAATAATACAATATATTCAAAATATTTAAAGTTTTTCCCCTTTGAAGCTGTGAATTCCCCCGTTTAGAATGGACTGTAATCACCAAAGGCTCTTTGGACACATTTGGAAATCACAGCTATATTTGAACTGAATTCTTCTAGTAAATGTTCATCAATTATTGACTGACCGTCTATGGCGGCCATGATTGCCTCATCAAGGGCTCTTTTCTGCACCACTGCCAGGTTTGCTCTTCCCTCCTAAAATACACAAACATTTGAACAGGGTACAGAGGGCATGCACACATCGTCTTCTGCTTTTGGATCTCCTGATAGTTTTGTTCATAGGGGAACTAAAACAATTATAGTAATGTTTGATTGTAAATATAGGGTATTAGAGATAATTCTTTCATAATTGACTTACCCTCATGCCATCCCAGATGAATATGACATTCTTCTTTTCTTTTCACGTAAGAGGATAGCTCAAAAACCAAATAAAGTGAACATAACGGTAATCCATATGACCCCAGTCAGTGAATCAATGTCTTCCAAAGCAGTGCAAACCATTGTTTCTGTCAAAGCAGTCAAATATGGGCTCAGCATCCCATAATTGTGATGTAAATGCGTTTTGATTCTTGAGAGTTTTAAAAATGTCTATTTTTCTAAAACACTTATGGTTTTCCTTCATCAACTAGGCTCATACTGATCACTGTTGTGTTCACTTTGTGTGTTTTAATCATCCTTGGGCATCCCATAACCCGTATTTTTCTAAAAATCATCATTTGTATTCTTCTGAATAAAGAAAATCATATTCTGATAGAATTTTCGATTTTGGGTGCAATGTCCCTTTTTATAGTGAACGAATGAATGTTTTTATTTAAGTGTCATGCACTCATGGTGCCTTATATGACACTATCAGTCATTAGGAAAGATGTCCATCAAAATTGTATTATATACATACAATAAAACAATATAATAAGCCACAATATCCTGACTTAATCACAACTGCATCACCTCATCTCAGGGTACAAAGTCTTTTGCCTTAATGTCCATGCCTTCTCAACAAAGGTTGCCATACAAAAAAAATTATTTTCAAATAACCAAAACATAATTTCACCTTCAGGCAGCCAAAACAGATCCGGGTTTTTCTGTTGCATCATATTATACAAACCAATTTGTAAATTGTTATACAGTGGGCAATAAAACATAAAATGAAATTCATCCTCCACCAAACATTAATCACATACAGAACATAACCTGTCCTCCTCTGGGACTCCTTTAAAGCGCCCCACTTCCACCTCTAGGGGCAGCACAGCAGCTCTAAGCTGAGCACATAGAGACCTCTGTCTTCTTTTCTAATTATATTTAACATAAGGCTCAGTACGGATATTTTCCTTAAACTGTACATAACTTCTTAATTTAGGCTTCCGTATTATCTCTAATTTCCACTGTTCTTTATAAGTATCAAATAATGTTTGTCTGATGTTGGTGATCTTGCACTGTAGACTATTCAAAAACAATTGTTGTAAATTTACTACTGAGAAGATCTCAAGGACCTCCCTGGACCAAGGATGCCCGTGAGCGCTATCCCAGTTAAACACTTTTCGTGAGAGTCTTTCCTCTGGTAAACACACGAGGTGGTTCCATAGCCTAAGGACTTCTGCTCTTTGTTTGACCACACAAGGCTCCCAGCCCATGTCCCCCTCTATGGCCGCCCTAGCAGTAAACCTGTGTACTCCAAGAAAATCTCTCATAGCTCTACTTTGAACCATATTACATTCTGGAGCATCTTCAAAGCCCCATACTCTAGCAGCATAGAACAACACAGATGTAACCATTGAATCATACAGTTTAGTAAATGTATCAAAGCTCAGCTCAGGGCAAACCTTCATCTTATTAACCACCGCTCCAAGTGCCCTCCCAGCAGACTCTGATAACACTCGTCTGCCTTCTGAAAAATTCATATTTTCATGAAAAACAAAACCGAGATACTTATAAGTTACAGAATACATCAGTAATGTTTGTCCAAAATAAAATTCACAATCACTCTGATGTACAAAAGGCTTTCTAAAGTCAACTATTTGTGTTTTATCAGCATTAATGACAAGTCTCCATTTGTTACACCATTTATACATAATATCCAGCATCTTCTGTAGTTTTGCCTCCTCGTCAGCAAACAAAACAATATCATCAGCATACAATAATATGCTGAAATTCAGATCATCAATGTCTATACCCAAGTTAGCTCTCTTTATTTCTTGAGCTAAGTCATTCACATATATTGCAAATAGAGTTGGTGAGAGAACGTCTCCTTGTTTCACTCCAAATGGAGTATGAAACTAACCTGTCCTTAGCTCATTCACCTGTACACAGGCTAATGGGGCCTTGTACAGGGCTTTAATGGATTCATAAAAACCACCATCAATGCCACACACAATAAACTTATATTCCAAAAGGTCTCTGTTCATCCAATCAAAAGCTTTTTTGAAATCCACAAAAGTACTTTTATCTTCCTGCAGTCTGGCTCTCACCACTGAGGACAAAACATAGATGTGGTCGATGCACACTCTATTTTTCTGCTCATCCACCAAGATTTGATTCATTTCTAGAAATTCACAAAGCCGCTTGTTGAGGATGCCCGAGAACACTTTATAAACTGTACTTATCAAACTGATGTCTCTTGGGTCAGCTTGAGAAGACTTGGGGATAGGCTGGTAATAGACTTATACCACACTGACGGTATAAAACCACTTTGAAAACAATATGTAAATAAACAATGCAAAATCTTTAACAACTTAGGACATTTAAGGAGCTCATTAGACAATTCCTCCACACTAACAGCTTTATATGGTTTAGTCTTTTCAATAACGATCTGCACCTCACAGTAATCTCACCATTTAAAACGTCATTAATGAACGGCAGGAATGGACGTTTGTATTCAAACAGAATTTTAGATCTGAAAATATTTACTAAGAACTCATTATCAAACTGATAGGTGCTGTTGCATGCAAACAGGTTATTATGGTCTGTCTCCCATCTACTTATCACTTGCTCTGTTGTAAATATAGATTCCCCTGTGTCTATGACAATCTCATGTGGAATGGACTTTCCTTTTCGGTCCAAGCTTATTGATTTCTCTCCAGAACTGCTGTGAATTGTTCCTCTGCAGATGCAGCTGTAGCTGGAGAACCTTTCCTCTCCTAAAGCGTCTTTTATAAAATCTCAGTGTTTTATCAAAATTATTCTGACGGTTTTTAAATATAACAAATAGATCTCTTTTCAAAATCTATTCTTTGCATTTTAAATATTTTTTCTCTGCCATATGAAGATTTTGCCACATACTCTGTAGTTCATTATTCCAATAGGGTTGTTTCATTTTGTATGTCTTTTTATTGCCTCTTCTGCTCCATTTGGGTCTATATTTATCAATTTCATTATATAAAGTCATACCCAGTGTAACGGCCACCTGGAATACGGTGCAGGATGTTAATGTTGTTGTGCCTTTAAGATGACCGCTTCTATGGTGCACGCTGTGTTTTATGTGAGCGTGCACGCATGTTGAGTGTGACGAGAGAGATGACTGCTCTACGGTCGACTGGTGTTTCAGTTTATTAATGTTACCTTTCCCCTTTGACTTTGTAACGTTTTTCAGAGTGTTTTCTTTTCATTTTCCCCTCACTCTTTTTACATGTATGGGAAGAGTGTATTCTTTTGTGCGAACCCTTTATAAAGACTCGTGGGACTATCAGTTCATTTTGACCAGTGTCGTTCTTCTCGCCTCCTGTTTCTTATGTTTTTCGTCTGGGCAGACTTCACCCTCTGGTAGACGTTACACCAGCTAACAGGGAACGTTTCTATAACTTTCACTAATGTTATGTTAGTGAAGCCTGTGCTACACTGAGCAATGTACACGCTCTCAGGATCTCAGGCTCTTATTGCGCTTCTCGACTCTTCATGACCAATCGCTTCATGTTCCCCCAAGTTGTAAGACCCTTTGGATAAAAGCGTCTGCTAAATGCATAAATGTAATGTAAATGTTATGTAACAGTTAGAAAAAAACATTTCTAAAATAATGTTTCAGGAACATTCTCATAATGTTTTCATAGTTCAAAAACATTCTTGTAATGTTCTTGCAACGTCTTTATCATGTTTTTTGTGCTTGACTGATGTTCTCATAATGTTCAGCGAAAACGTTCTCATAACCTTCTTGGAATGCCATAATTATAGAAGTAATGGGAACAGAAATTATTATATTATGAAATTAACAATTTTACTGATCTTTCTTTAATTAACATGGCTGCAGCTTTTATTTTTCTTACCTAATTTTAACTTAAGAAATAAAATACACTCCTGATCAAGAACCAGTAACTTGTATTCTATTTGTTTCCCTATATTGTCCTAATGACAAATTTATGATTGGTTTATAAACTACACACACTCTGCAATAAATCATTGTGTATTTTATGAACAAAATGTAATTTCTTAGCACAGAATATGGCAGAACACATAGGCTATCTTATTTAATATTTTCTGTATTTTAAAGGTTATGTCAATAACCACTGCATTACTGGAGAAAGTGTCGTTTTTCAAGCACTTTATTAAGATCTATATTACACGCGCCTCTAGCTGGCGTAAAAATAATCGCAGTCTGTGTCATTAAATATTTTACAAATCAAATTGCGTGTTCATTTAAGCGCAATGTGTGAACTTTACGTGAACATTTAGAATTTGTATTTATTTATTTTATTAACGACTACACTTTCCCCATCCCTGAACCTACCCTTAATGATCTATAGTACATATAATCTTTATGAGCACATGCGTTCTGTTCCCTGGGATCGAACCCACGATCGCATGATCGCATGATTGTATATTGATATTGCAATGCTCTGCCAACTGAGCTACAAGAAACTGTAAATATGACGCAGATTACATGCATGTGTCCTGTTGTCGATAGGGGCTTAACTTTAGTAAAGGTTCTCTATTTCAGGGATGTGACAAACGACTTTAGGCATATTGGTTAGAGAAAATGTTGCATTGTGAATGGATCGTCAGGTTTTGTTTCCCACAGACTTTTTCTTATTCTTGAACACGGGTCGGCAGAATACACACATCTGTTTGCTAACCACTAGACTACCACAGCCGAGGGAGCGCAAGTGCATTGATCTCGCGCTCATACACCGATCGGTCTGTGCTGTGCTCTTCAAATCAATCCAGCCGTCTTCCACAGTCTGACGTCCCCTAGGTGTGTTCGCTCCGCGCAGTGCCATTCTCAAACCAATGCCATCCAGAGTCTGCAGTTCACCTTATATATGTCTGAGGCCAGATCGCAGACCTGCTAAAAGGTGTGTCGATTAGACGTTAGTGTTTTTTGTTGTTGTTTGGTTATATATGCAAAATTTGTATGACTGGGTAGTAAATACTCCTGCAGTCATTTCTGGGGGAGACAAATATAAGCTAAGTTACTTGTTGTGATGTGAGATTTATTTTTAAATGGTTGCCGTATGTTAAATTGAACTCCTATTTGAGTGCAGATGGGCTCTGCCGCTTTATATTTTATGAATTCATTTTTTACTTAAAATAATTATTAATTAACATTAGCCGTTTTCCCCCTGTTGGACCAAAAGCAGGTGTGCCAGGGCGTGCTCTCTGTTGCTCTAGCAACATTAATATTATCATTATTACCATTAGAAATTATTTTATGTTTAGTCTAAACCTGTGAATTTAATGCCATCAAAGTTCCATTCTGTTTGTAAAATGTCAAGAATATATATATCTTTAAATATAAATATAAATATAAATATCTTTGTCATTAGGATATGTACCGAAAACTTTTAAGTTGGCTATTATTAAACCACTTATTAAAAAAAACCGCAACTTGATCCTACAGAATTAGTCAATTATAGACCAATCTCAAATCTACCCTTTCTGTCAAAAATACTAGAAAAGGCAGTGTCTTCACAATTATGTTCCTTTTTAGAAAGAAATGGTATCTGTGAGGATTTCCAGTCAGGATTTAGAGCGTATCATAGCACTGAGCCTGCTCTCATCAGAGTTACAAATGATTTACTCTTATCATCCGATCGTGGCTGTATCTCTCTATTAGTGTTACTCGATCTTAGCGCTGCATTTGATACTATCGACCACAACATTCTTTTGAATAGACTCGAAAATGATGTAGGCATTAGTGGAATTGCCTGTCATGGTTTAAATCACACCTATGTGACCGTTATCAGTTTGTAGCAGTAAATGAAGAGATGTTACACCGATCACATGTTCAGTATGGAGTACCACAAGGCTCAGTGCTAGGACCGCTGCTCTTCACCCTGTACATGCTACCACTGGGAGATATTATTAGGAAGCATGGCGTTAGTTTTCATTGTTATGCTGACGATACTCAGCTCTATATTTCTTCACGCCCTGAAGAAACTTACCAATTCACAAGATTAACGGAATGCATAGCCGCCATAAAACATTGGATGACTGGTAATTTCCTGCAACTCAATTCAGAAAAAAATGATTTTTTAATTATTGGACAAAAAAACTCCACAAGTAGTGCCCTAGAATACTGTCTAACACTTGATGGCTGCTCTGTCCAGTGCTCGTGGTCAGTGAGGAACCTGGGTGTGCTCTTTGATACCAATCTTTCGTTTGAAAGCCACGTTTCTAGCATCTGTAAAACTGCATTCTACCATCTTAAAAATATATCTAAATTACGGCTCATGCTCTCAATGCCAAATGCTGAACAGTTAGTTCATGCGTTCATGACCTCAAGGCTAGATTATTGTAATGCTCTACTGGGTGGTTGCCCTGCTCGCTTAATAAATAAACTCCAGCTGGTCCAAAACGCAGCAGCTCCAGTTCTTACTAGAACCAGGAAGTGTGACCATATTAGCCCAGTTCTGTCAACACTGCACTGGCTGCCTATTAAACATCACATACATTTTAAAATCTTGCTTATTACTTACAAAGCACTAAATGGTTTATCTCCAGTACTTGAGCGAGCTCTTAACACATTATACTCCATCACGTCTACTGCGCTCTCTAAACTCTGGCCAGTTGATCATACCGAGAATATCCAAATCAACTGCAGGCGCTCGATCCTTTTCCTATTTAGCTCCTAAACTCTGGAACTCTTCCTAGCATTGTTCGGGAAGCACACACACTCTGTCAGTTTAAATCTAGACTAAACACACATCTCTTTACTGTGGCATACACATAAAACACAATGAAATGATTGTTAGGCTGCATTAACTAGGTCAGCCGGAACCGGGAACACTTCCCATAACACCTGATGTACTCGTGACATCATCAGAAGAATGGCATCTACGCTAATGCTTTAACCCACACACCCACACACCCACCCACACACCCACCCACACACCCACCCACACACCCACCCACACCCACACACCCACCCACACACCCACCCACACACCCACCCACACACCCACCCACACACCCACCCACACACCCACCCACACACACACCCACACACCCACCCACACACCCACCCACACACCCACACACACACACAGACACAGACACAGACACACACACACACACACACACACACACAGACACACACACACAGACACACAGACACACACACACAGACACACACACACACACAGACACACAGACACAGGTGCTGGAAAAAGTCATTGAGGACTTCATATCAGAAACACTGAAGTTTGTTCCACACAGAGATACGGGAAGGGTTGTCATTTTTGTAGTTTGTAAAAAATGTGTAAAGAAAACAATGCAAATGATAAACTAATACTATGATTTGTTTCTACATATGCCACAAGTTAAGGTGTCACTTCAGCCCGAAGCAGAGACTTCTGGACAAGAGGACACACACACACTTAAGTATATGTTTTACACACAAAGTGTCTCGTTATACGATTGGGCATGTTTCAGTTTGCGGAATGTTTGAGGACATAAAATGTGAAAGCAACATAAGATATCAGTTATGATATTGTTTTCATTTAGATGTACTGTATGTTAAAATGCACTTATCCTTGGCAAAATGTTGACAAATAAAATGTGAAAATATATTAAAATATGAAAAAAGTGTGTAGTGTCTTACAGTGTTTGGTGTTGACAAATATAAGTAGTAATGTTTTATCAAATGTTATTGTTTGAATTGATATTTCTAGGGCAGTGTTGGAGGAACATTTATGTATGTTTTTCCTAACATTCTCAAGATGACAGAATGGAATGTTCCTTTAACGTTTACATAAACCAAAAAATGTTATTAATACATGGAAAAAACTGGACATTTTAAACATTTAAAGAACATTCCGTAATAACGTTTTGGTAATGTTTTCTAAATGCTTGAATGGGTTGTTCCTGTAACGTTCGCAGAGACCCCACAAAAAACGTTCTTAATACATTAAAAAAACTGGACGTTTTCACATTCCCAAATAACGTTTTCATAACTTAAAGGGAATGTTAACCAAACGTTCTGACAACAACTTTTTGTCAGCTGGGTACAAAGCCCTTCATAGCAATGATTCCCATGTTCCTCAGTTTTTCCCCATTCTCTAATTGGTCTACAATATCATTCAGAGCTTTATAGCAGACCTCAGACTCCAGAAAATGATCATGCAACATTCTCATTGGACTTTTACTTTTCTAACCAAAATATATGCTTTTTGTATGGCCTGCCTCTTGTATTTTAAAACGTAAATATAGCACAGAATGATCAGGGAGCCTTCTTCTATGATCTATCAGGTTTATCGCCTGCTGCTCATTTTTCCTACTAGTCCCAAAGAAAACTTTCAATTCTACACAGGTATTTAAATCTACATGTGGCGTCACAATATAATCAACCACAGCTTTACCTCTGACAGATATAGAAGTAAAATGATCATTTCTGGGGTTACTCTTCCATTCAAAACACAACATTTAGAATCTTTAAGAAATTCAATAAACGTTTCCCCATGTTTGTTTGAGCTTATATCCAACAGCACCCTGGAGGGAATATCATCCTCCTCAACATAATCTTTGAGGTGCGCGATGCGACTATTTAAATCTCCACACATGTAAACAGAGTCAGCCTCAGCCGCATATATTAATGAAAGTAAATTAGCAAAGAAAAGATCCACATACTCTACTCTGCGCGACTCCACTCAAGCAAGGACACCGACAAGGCACTTAAGTATAGCTTTCCTTCTACTTTGTCCACTTTTGTGTTTTTGTGTTTTGCTTGCTTTTGTCTGTTTATTTCTCTGACCCGTATTCACAATGTGCTTCCAAATCTCTACTATTACCACACACACCCGTAAGTCACGCACACATTCTAGACGCCGTAATCCTAATAATCTGCGTAGTGTACCTATTTCCTCTGCTACATTAATGTCCATTCCAATTGGTCTCTGGAATTGCCAGTCTGCTGTAAACAAAGCAGACTTTATTTCATCTATTTCCACTCATTCACATCTCAGTCTCATGGCTCTAACTGAAACCTGGATCAAACCAGAAGACACTGCCACTCCTGCAGCTCTCTCAAATAATTTCTCTTTTTCACACACCCCTCGCCCGATTGGGAGGGGCGGAGGTACTGGTCTGCTCATCTCAAATGATTGGAAATTTGAGCCCATTCCTTCTCTATCTGGCAACTGCTCATTTGAATCGCACTCAATCACTATCACTCACCCTGCTAAAATCCATGTTGTAGTTATTTATCGCCCTCCAGGTCAACTGGGTAACTTCTTGGAGGAATTGGATATTTTACTCTCTCACTTCCCAGAGGATGGCACTCCTCTGGTACTGCTCGGTGACTTCAACATTCACCTTGATAAACCCCAGGCTGCAGACTTCACCACTCTTCTGACCTCATTCGACCTTAAGCAAGTATCTACTACAGCTACTCACAAATCAGGTAACCATCTGGACCTTATCTACACACGTTACTGCTCCACAGACGACACTTGAGTTACTCCATTGCACACCTCAGATCACTTTCTCATCACTCTTAACCTCCTACTGACTCCTGACACAACACACACTCCTCCCCAGATCACCTTTCGGCGTAATCTACGCTCACTCTCTCCCTCCCGTCTATCCACTATGGTTTCCTCCTCCCTCCCTCCACCTGCTCAGTTCTCAGCACTGGACACTAACAGTGCTACTGACACTCTTTGCTCCACTCTAACATCTTGCTTAGACAACCTCTGTCCCGTTTCAACCAGGCCAGCCCGCACCACACCCTCTGCCCCCTGGCTGTCTGATGCTCTCCGCGAACATCGCTCTGGGCTCCGGGCGGCAGAGAGGAAGTGGTGCAAAACTAAAAACACTACTGACCTGACCCTGTATCAGTCTCTCCTCGCTTCCTTCTCTGCTAATGTCTCCACTGCACATCTCACATCTCAACAACCATCACACATACGCTCCCCTCTTTTTCTCTGCTCTCTGAAGCTGAAGTCTCCAAACTCATCCTTTCCAACCACCCCACTACCTGTCCGCTTGACCCTATCCCCACTCACCTCCTTCAGGCCATTTCTTCTTCTGTTACTCCTGCACTCACTCACATTGTCAACACCTCTCTTCACACCAGGACCTTCCCCACAGCATTTAAGCAGGCTCGGGTAACCCCACTGCTTAAGAAACCCTCTATGAACCCAGCACTCTTAGAAAACTACAGACCGGTATCCCTTCTGCCTTTCATTGCAAAGACACTCGAGCGAGTTGTTTTTAACCAGCTCTCTACGTTTCTTGAACAGAACAACCTCCTGGATATCAACCAATCAGGCTTCAAAAGCGGCCACTCAACTGAGACTGCCCTGCTCTCGGTTACGGAGGCACTGAGACAGGCAAGAGCAGCTTCCAAATCCACAGTACTTATCTTACTGGATTTGTCTGCTGCTTTTGACACAGTTAACCACCAGATCCTCCAGTCAACTCTCATGAAGATGGGCATCTCAGGAACTGCTCTCCAGTGGCTCAAGTCTTACCTCTCAGGTAGGTCCTTCAGGGTGTCATGGAGAGGTGAAGTGTCTAAGTCACATCATCTAGCCACTGGAGTTCCACAGGGCTCAGTGCTTGGACCACTTCTCTTCTCCATCTACATGTCATCACTGGGAACCGTCATTCAGAAACATGGCTTTTCCTATCACTGCTATGCCGACGACACTCAACTCTACTTCTCATTTCAACCAGATGATCCCACGGTTGGTGTTCGTATTGCTGCCTGCCTGACAGACATTTCTGCCTGGATGAAGGAGCATCACCTGCAACTCAACCTTGCAAAGACAGAACTGCTTGTGGTCTCAGCCAACCCAGCACTTCATCATAATCTCTCCATTCAGCTAGGATCATCAACCATTACTCCGTCCAGGACCTTGGAGTTGTGATTGATGATCAGCTAAAATTCACTGACCACATCACTGCAACAACCCGGTCCTGCAGATTTGCATTATGCAACATTAGGAAGATTAGACCCTTCCTATCAGAGCAGACCACACAACTCCTGGTCCAAGCTCTTGTTCTCTCCAGACTGGACTACTGTAATGCTCTTCTAGCGGGCCTTCCGGCATGCACTATCAAACCCTTGCAGCTGATCCAGAATGCAGCGGCGAGGGTGATCTTTAACGAGCCGAAGAGAGCGCACGTCACGCCTCTCTTCATCAATCTCCACTGGCTGCCAATAGCCGCTCGCATCAAATTCAAGGCACTGGTGCTCGCCTTCAAAGCAACCACTGGCTCTGCACCAATATACCTAAACTCGCTTGTTCAGACTTACACACCCTCCAGGAGCTTACGTTCTGCCAGTGAACGACGCCTTGTGGTGCCATCCCAAAGAGGCATGAAATCGCTCTCACGGACCTTTTCCTGGACTGCCCCCACCTGGTGGAATGACCTGCCTATCTCAATTCGAGCAGCCGAGTCTGTAGCCATTTTCAAAAAACAGCTAAAGACACGTCTTTTCCAGCGGTACCTGACCAATCAAGAATAGCACTTAACATTCTATTCATTTTTGTCTGTCTAATTTATTTATAAAAAAAAGAAAAAAAAAGAAAAAAAATCCTGTGTGTTCTGTGTTAGATTAACTGAGACTTGTTACAGCACTTGCATACTGTAGCCTTTGACTGTTCTAGTTGCTTCTATTGCTCTTATTTGTCACTCTACCATATGCACAAGTGCAACAGTTGGTGAAATTCTTAGGTGCAGTTCCGAGCAACATAGTAGTCATGACATGACATGTACAACATTTAAGCAACAACAGATTACACATCTGATGCGCACACAATTACTCACAGCACAGTATACACTACAATAAACAATAAATAATTTACACAATGTGAGTGTAGTTCTCACAGCTTTAAACAATATACACATACTTACAATATACATATACTTTAAACAATATACACTAAACATACACTAAACAATATACATTACGCTATAATAATAATAATAATATACAATGTATAGTATAAATATTATTCACAGATTGAAAAATTGAAATCCAAAGTGCAATAGATGCTGTATGATAAATAAATGTGTATATAATGTGTGTGTATCTACAGTGGGTTGTGCTGAGTGATATTCTGTCCAGTGTGTGTTATGATACTGATGGATCAGGAGTTAAGTAGTCTGATTGCTTGTGGGAAGAAGCTGTTGTGGAGTCGGCTGGTGCGTGTTCTGATGCTGCGGTACCGTCTGCCTGATGGCAGCAGTGAGAGCAGCCCATGGTTCGGGTGGCTAGAGTCTCTGATGATCCTCTGAGCTCTCTTCACACACCGCCTGGCGTAAATGTCCTGGAGGGAGGGAAGCTCACCTCCGATGATGCAGCTGGCCGTGCGCACTACCCTTTGCAGGGCCTTGCGGCTGCGGGCGGTACTGTTGCCGTACCAGGTGGTGATGCAGCCAGTCAGCAGGCTCTCTATGGTGCAGGTGTAGAAGCGTGTGAGGATGTGGCAGTTCATTCCAAACCTCCTCAGCTGTCGCAGGAAGAAAAGGCGCTGATGAGCCTTCTTCACAACGGCCTCGGAGTGGACGGACCATGAGAGTTCCTCTGTGATGTGGACACCGAGGAACTTGAAGCTGCTGACTCTCTCCACCGGTGCTCCATCGATGGTGATGGGGCGGTGTTCTCTCTCATTCCTCCTGAAGTCGACCACCAGCTCCTTGGTCTTGCTGACGTTGAGGGAGAGGTTGTGCTCCTGACACCACCGTGTCAGAGTGTGCACCTCCTCTCTGTAGGCAGTTTCATCATTGTCAGTGATGAGACCTACCACCGTCGTATCGTCAGCAAACTTGATGATGGTGTTGGAGCTGTGGGTTGCCACACAGTCATGTGTGTACAGGGAGTACAGGAGTGGGCTGAGAACACAGCCCTGAGGGGCTCCAGTGTTGAGAGTCAGTGATGAGATGTTACTGCCCATTCTGACCACCTGGCGTCTGTTTGACAGGAAGTCCAGGATCCAGCTGCATAACAAGCTGTTTAAGCCTAGAGCCCGGAGCTTAATGTCAAGTATGGAGGGCACAATGGTGTTGAATGCTGAGCTGTAGTCCACAAACAGCATTCTCACATATGTGTTCCTCTTTTCCAGGTGGGAGAGAGCAGTGTGTATAGTGGATGAAATGGCATCATCAGTGGAGCGGTTTGTGCGGTATGCAAACTGCAGTGGGTCCAGTGAGGGGGGGAGAACAGAGCAGATGTGGTTTCTGACTAGTCTCTCAAAGCATTTACTGATGATGGGGGTCAGAGCAACAGGACGCCAGTCGTTTAAGCAGGTGGTTTTTGACTGCTTAGGTACAGGAACAATAGTGGACGTTTTGAAGCATGTGGGGACCACAGACAGGGAGAGGGACAGGTTAAAAATGTCTGTGAAGACTCCAGCCAGTTGGTGCGCGCACGCTCTGATCACACGGCCGGGAATGCCGTCTGGACCCGCTGCTTTACGGACGTTCACCCGCCGGAAGGATCGGGTTACATCCGCGACAGATACGGAGAATGCACTAACCTCTGTATCTTCAGCCGCGAGCTCTCTCTCCGCGAGGGCGGTGTTAGTTCCCTCAAAGCGAGCATAGAAGGTGTTTAGCTCGTCCGGGAGAGAGGCAGCGGTGTTCACGGTGGAGTTTGTGTTCCCTTTGTAGTCCGTGATGGTGTTAATTCCCCTCCACATGCTTCTGGAGTCGGTGGTGTTGAACTGTCCTTCAATCTTGTCCCTGTACTGGCGTTTTGCTGCTCTGATGGTTTTCCGGAGGGCATAACTTGCTTGTTTATGCTCCTCCGCATTACCGGAGTTAAAAGTGGAGGTCCGCGCGAACATCCCCATTTAGCCACGGCTTCTGGTTAGGGTACAGCCGAATTGTTTTGGTCGGAACAACGTCTTCTACGCACTTACTGATGAAACACGTTACGCTATCAGCGTAAACCTCGATGTCGTCATCAGAGGCCGACCGGAACATCTCCCAGTCCGCGTGATCAAAACAGTCCTGTAGCATAGAATCTGATTGGTCCGACCAGCACTGGATGGTTCTGAGGGCGGGTGCTTCCTGTTTGAGTCTTTGCCTATATGCGGGCAAAAGGAGGATGGAAGCGTGATCCGATTTGCCAAATGGTGGGCGTGGGAGGGACTTGTAACAATCCTTGAAGGGGGAGTAGCAGTGATCTAAGACACGGTTCCCTCGCGTGTTGAAGTTAACATGTTGGTGGTATTTAGGTGCGATGCGCTTGAAGTTGGCTTTGTTAAAGTCTCCGGTCACAATAAACGCAGCCTCAGGATGTGCGGTTTCCTGCTCACTCACTGTCCTATACAGTTCCTTTAGTGCCCGGTCTGTGTCGGCTTGTGGGGGAATATACACAGCTGTGATGATGACCGCGGTGAATTCCCTCGGTAGCCAGAATGGTCGGCACAGAAGCATGAAGAAATTCCAGATCAGGAGAACAGAAAGACTTGATAGAATGTACGTTCCTCTGATCACACCAGGATCGGTTAATCATAAAACACACACCCCCGCCTTTGCTTTTCCCGGAGAGATCTTTTTCTCTGTCCATTCAATGCACGGAGAACCCCGTGGTTTCGATGGCCGAATCTGGAATCTCAGCGGACATCCAAGTTTCTGTGAGGCAGATAATGCAGCAGTCCCTCGTCTCTCGTTGGAAAGAGATCCGCGCTCTCAGCTCGCAGAGTTTATTGTCCAGAGACTGAACATTTGCCAGTAAAATTTCTTGGAAGCGGGGGTCGGTTTGCGCGGCGTCTTACTCTGATGAGTACGCCAGCTCTCTTCACTCTTCTCCGGCCGCGTTTGCGCGGTCGGGCCGTCCAGACAAAGGGATCCGCTGCTGTGTTTGTAAACGGCGGTACGTCACTGAAGAATTTAAAGTCCGGTTTTCGGTGTGCGATTGCCGAACCAATGTCCAAAAGTGTCTGTCTGTCGTACGTAGTAAGGCAGACAACATCCAAGACAAAAAAACACAAAAACTATAAACAGAACAAACAAAAAACTACAATGTTTCAGCAGAGCTTGCGACGAGGCGAGTTTGTGCTGAATACAGTGTAATTACACTTCTGCCATTAATGTGTTTATAAGCAACTGAAAAATGCACAAATGTCAGAGCATGTCAAAACTTCTAAAGGGCCCGAAACAGCTCAGACTCCTGGGGTTAATAAAGGCCTTCTGAAGTCAATCAATGGGTTTGTGTAAGAAACATGTCCATATTTAACACGTTATAAAGTAAATTGTATAGCTTCTGCTGGACTGCCTTCCGTATTCGACTTCTGAAGAAAGCATAACTGGCGCGACGATGATGCCGGACGTAACGTTAGTTAAGTGTCACACTTTCTGTGTGAGTTGAAGACAGAAGGTGGTCCACCGTAAGCTAGACATCTTACTTTATAATGTATTAAATATGAATATTTTTCTTACACAAACCCATCGTGTATAGCTTCAGACAGCCTTTATTAACCCCTGGAGCCGTGTGGAGCACTTTTATAATGGATGGATGCACTTTTTTTGGTCTTCAAATGTTTAGGGGGTTTATGTAAGTATGAGGAAACAGCTCAACTATAAACCGGATCTAGACCAAACGGGATTAACTGTCTTCATTTAGCAAACAATATCCTTTCCATCTATAGCTCATTTCACTTCATTGCACTCGAGTCCCGGTTCATCTCACACTCACTACTCCAAAGACTGAGCTCTTGGCCCAAAATGCTACTGTGAAAGTCTGAACTATTCGGTGTTTCCCTTGCAACTGCATGGCTGTGTGTGTTGTGTGTTTGCTGACTGTCTGCTTATTTGTTGCTCACTATTTGTTGAGGGTTGAACTTTATACACATGGCTCTTGAAACATGGAAGTCTCTGGTCCCTCAATGTCTTTCTGATCTGAAAGCAGGTTTTACGGTATGTTACGAGGCTCAGTGCAAATAGTCCATGACTGTGTGTTCTGGGTTGTTCAACTCTGGTCCTCGAGGTCCACTGTCCTAATCAGCCCTTGTGACCTCGGGTCACGCAGTCACATGGCTCATGGAGCGCTCAACACTTCCAGCGCTCTGTCAATACATTTGAATGGCTGAAGCGAATACACCACAGCTTCACTATACAGGAGTTTGCAGAAATATTTGGTAAACAGTACAGAATAGTGTGCATTGATTATTACGCCATTTACAGTATCATGGAGATGCAACACTGTTAGATTAATGTTCATGTTTTCTTGTATTTAGGCCTCAGGTATTTCTTACTAATTGCTCACATTCATTCTCATTGGTGGTCAAATGTGACCATACACCTTAACTATTTTAAAATTAAATAGACTATATTTTAGCTCAATAATATTTATTGATTGTGCAATAATTATGGTCCATTAAGGACCACTTACAATATTTTTCTTCTAATATTTGTAATATTTATATTACAATTAGTGTAGTAATTAAGGTTGAAATAGAGAATTCCAATGCAAAGAGGAAAATTAGAGTCATTTTGTGGCTGGAAAAAAAATGTATGGCTCTTTAATAAATATACATGTAGTCTAGTTGCTCAAAAAAGTATTGCAGATCATAACTGCTTATACTTATTTGTGAAATTTTAAAATGTTAATAATAGTGATTTGTAATGAATGCAAGCAAATATAATGCACAGTAGGCTATACAAGGGTCAAAGGGCATTGACTCAGGCCACTGGCCACCTCCCCTCTCCAATCTTTCACGTCATTTCCCGACATCACATGTTTTCATGAGGCGTTCCCTCAGTAGCAGGACTATAAAGATCACTACAGATTTCTGATCCGCTTCAGACTCACCATATCAAGAACAGAGACTCCAGGTAAGATGGGATTTTATGTAGTGTCAGTGTTATTGTGTTGGATTGTGTTGGGCTTCAGCCCCCCCTAAACTTCTGTCCAGCCCCCCCTAAACTTCTGTCCAGCCCCCCTAAACTTCTGTTCAGCCCCCCTAAAAAAATGTGTGATGAACCTTTCAAACATATGGGAGGGAAACTGGCTGGAGGCTTCGGTTTGTCCCGTCTTTTAATCTGTGTTAATCAGCTGTTCTTCAATCCGCTGTGGCGGCGAGCAGAGCGCACGTCAGAAGCAGAGGTGTGTGTGTGGATCTGAGCTCTCATTGGTCTGTCACCACTCGTCAATGTCAAAATATTTGAGAAAACCAATCAAATCAGAGTAGGCGGGCTTTATGTTCACAGAAGCTGCTGAGGCTGAGCGCGAATCTTAGCAGCGCGACTCGACTTCAAGTGAGAGATATGAAGCTAAACTACACATTTCATATCTGACAGCGGCTTCTGGAAGTCAGAAATGGTGAAAAAATGACACAAATATTCAGGCAAATTAATACACTTTTGTCTAATTTCGCCATTTTAAATTGAAATAGGCCTATAATGTAATTTATAATTGAATTAACAAACACAAAATATTAACAAATGAATATCAGTAATAAATGTGTGAATATTGTAAATGTAATAATTCCATGTGTAGCTCTCAGTAAATAAAAAAGCTCAGTTTTCTTCAGCCTGTATTGGACATAAGATTAGTAATGAATCTGGGCATATTGTGAATTAATTTAATAAATTGAGTTAGGCTACCTAGCTTTCCTGTTAGCCTTCAGTAAATTAACATGCCTACAAAAATGATTCATGAAACATATAAATATCAGTTAAACATATGTTTATTTTCTTCACTGACAAAAATGGTAAAACTTTATCAGTCATATCTGCCCACTGACATGGTTTTCAAGCAATTGTTATCAAATTGTTGGCGTTCAGAACATCTTAAAATGCACATGAAGATCATAGAAATCTAAATTTTCTCGAGGGGTCATGCCCCCCAAACCCCCCTAACTTCACGTTTGGGATCTCATTGATTATAAACCTGCCTACATTGTATGATTAAGGGATGTACAATATGTTCAATATGGTCATGTAGAATGAGGCATTCATATTTGCTTTATAGCTATAAGTAATAATACACAGCCAATATCCTAATATGCATACTAATAAGCTACTAGTTAATAGTGAGAATTGGATCCTAAACTAAAGTCTTACCAATTTTTTTTTCATATACTCACTGGGGGCTGATCCCCCCCTAAAATGAAAATCCTAGAAACGCCCCTGTATTTAACTATTATATTATATTTGAACTATTATATTAGTGTGTGTGACCCGGGCTGGCAGAATGAGTTGTAATGCTAATTATGAGCTCCTGGCAAAACAAGTGGAAAATGTCAATTTTGGTCGAATTTGAGGTTTTCACTAAATGAATTTGTTAACCCTTGTCTAGCGATCCCAATGCTCCAAATAGTAATTAAAGTCTCTGTATTTGTGTGTTTTCTGAGAGGTCTACCTTCCTGAATCTTGGGGAAAGAACAATATCTGATGTGCAGCATTATATCTGAGCGTTACAGTGGGTTAGGGTCAGTATTCACTAATGCCAACACGTAATGATTTAGAAGTTTTACCAACGTAAGTGAGACCGCATGGACAGCGTATAAGATAAATCACATGTGTGGATGAGCATGTAACCGTCCCATGTATCAAAATATTCCGACCAGTGTGTGGATGACTGAAAGATTTACATTAGTGTGTAAAAGTACACTGGGCACAGTTACCACAGCGATAATTACCAGAAGGAAGAGTCTGGATACCAGTTTTCACCTTACGGAAAATCAGATTTTACAACCATCACACAAATTACTTTGACGTTTGAAGACCAAACAAGGACCTTCTTTAAATACACTAGAAAAATATGGATCACTAGAAATAAAAGTATTTGTAAGTAGCTGTGAGTATTGTAAAGTATCTGAGTATTTGACAGCATTTAGGGCCATCCTTAACATGTCAAGTCAAGTTTTCCTGTAGCTCAAACAGTAGAGCATGGCGCTAGCAACGCCAAGGTCATGGGTTCGCTTCCCAGGGAAAGCAATAATTGACAATAATGTATAATGTGTATTTTGAATGCAATGTAAGTCGCTTTGGATAAAAGCGTCTGCTAAATGCATAAATGTAAATGTAAGTACCCTTCAAAGCTTCAAAGCAGCTTTACAGTGATGATAGGAAATTCATTTTGTTTTTGAAGAAAAATTGTAATTCATTTCTGTTGTTGATTATTTTTTTTGTTGATGATTCCAAGATGGCGGCACGTATGATGCCCCTGAAGCAGCCGAGCTGGATCTGCTGTGCATGTTTATGGTTGGCAACTCTAGCTGTGGTGAATGCACAGGTAAGTGCACTCCCTCAGACAAAATGTGGACATTTAAACAGATATATTTCATGAGATTAAGGATAAAAATATCTTTGTATATGATTTTATGAACCATTCTTCCAAAAATAGGTTTTAAATGAAGACACCAAAGGAAATACAAAAAATTCAGGTAAGACTGAAATGTTACAAAATGTGAATGTGCTATGAACAATATCACAGGGACAGATTTAAAATCATTAGAAGGACAAATTGTCTCAGGTTACGTATGTAACCCGGTTCCCTTTCGAGGGAACTCCCACTGCGTCGGAAAGACACTTCGGGGATACTCCCTAAGCACTAGCGAATCTGAAGTCCGTATAGCCACTAAACCAATCTGATTGGCGTGCGTGATGACGTCATCGTGACGGCGTACCCGGAAGTATAAAGCGGGAGCCGGCGCACTGAAACGGCAGTTATTGCTCTTCAGCATAGCGCTCTCTGTTGAAATTGTCTGTCTATTTACTGTTGTTTGTCACAGTTGCAAAAGTGTGTGAATGAAAAGAAAGAAATGGAAAAGAATGTGAGAGAGTTTAAGCAGTGTGTGCATCTGTGTCCCTGCTTTATTCGGGCTCAGATGCACACCTGCTTTGTGTGCAGTGTCTGGGTGTTGAGCATGCTCGGGCAGTTCTCGAGGGAACTGCCTGTCAGTGGAAAAGCTGCTCACACTCAGACTGCTGGCTCTCGGCTGGCCGTGTTCGATGAGACCGGCCAGCTTTGTGAGCCCCAGGGTTCTGGACCCGCGATCGCTGAGGCGTCTCGGTGTCACAGACCATGGGGTTCACAGAAGGACTGGTCAGCGGGATCTGGGACTGCTGCGGCACTTTCCCAATCCTTGTCTGACAGTTCTAAAGATCTTCCTCCCCGTGTGGAAGCCCGCACTGCGGCCTCTTCCCCCGGGGTTGAGGATCTGATGCTTAAAAAGCTGGACCCGCGATCGCTGAGGCGTCTCGGTGTCACAGACCATGGGTTTCACATAAGGACTTATCAGCGGGATCTGGGACTGCTGCGGCACTTTCCCAATCCTTGTCTGACAGTTCTAAAGATCCTCCTCCCCGTGTGGAAGCCTGTGCTGCGGCTTCTTCCCCCGGGGTTGAGGATCTGATGCTTATTCTCTCCGGTTCCGAGGAGCCAGATGAGTGGTGCATCAGGGCAGGTGGAGAAGCAGGAAGTGTTTCATCGCTTCATCCACTTGCCCAAAAGGAGCTAATTGAGGTTTTTGACTCGTGTGGTGGCCAAATTGAAGATCAATTGGCCACAGGAAGTGCCGGAAATTCAGCCACCTAGTAGGCTGGACGACCGGTTTCTTTCTCGCCGGGTCCAAACACCTCGCCGGGGTTTACCTTTCTTCCCGGACCTACACCTCGAGGTGTGTAGGTCGTGGAGGAAGCCCTAAAAGAGCTCGATGAGGGCGACGGTCCCTCTTCGGAGGATGTGCTGGAGCTACGGAGGGCTGCAGATTTGTCTCTCCGCATCACCAGGGAGATGGCCCGTGCTATCAGCCGGGCCATGGCCTCCGTGGTGATGGTGGAGAGGCATCTCTGGCTGAATCTATCGGGGATGAGGGAGAAGGATAAGTCCTTCCTCCTAGACTCCCCGATTTCGCCTTCTGGTCTATTTTGGTGACGCGGTTGAGACCGTTGTCGCCGGGTACCAGGAGGCGAAGATGCAGTCAGCGGCCTTCCGTCAGTGCCTCCCTCGCCACTCAGAGCCTGGGAAAGCGGCCCCTAGGGGGCAGCCTCAGCCATCTACCAGCTCCTTGCACCGGCAGGTGCAGAAAGAGAGCGTCGCCTCTAGAGCCCCTCCTCCAGGAGCCTGGCAACAGAGGCGGCGTTCTCACCAGCAGTCCCAGCAGCGGTCTTTCACTCCTGGAGGCGATCTGAGGAACGTACTCCAGGGAGGGAGGCTGCTAGGAAGAAGTCCTAGCTTCGGCTGGACTTCCAAGAGCGGTCCCCCCCCCCCGCGGGGGAGCAACCGAGGTTGCTTCCTCTGCGGCGCTCCGGGGAAATCGAGGTAATCCCGCCGTCTATGACGCTTCGGGCCCCATCGATTTCCCGCGAACGCATGCTGCTCCAGCCGCCTCCGGAAGGACTTGCGGCTGGGCAGCTAACGCGTCCGCACATAGAGAATCGTTCCCAACCACTTCCTGCCGGTCATCTGCTTCAGGGGGTTGGGGACGACGCTCGTGTAACACCCGAAGCCAGCCTCGAGAGGCTGGTTCCCTGAGTAGAGTATCTCGGCGCATGAAAATGCCTTCCGAATATTTCTACATGGGTCCTGCGTACTGTAGACAAAGAGCAGGGTCGGGTAAGGGAACTGGTAAAATCCTTGCTGGCGAAGGAAGCCTTAGGGTGCGTTCCTCCGACAGAGAGGGAGTCCGGGTTCTACAGCCGGTACTTTATAGTTCTCGGAAGGGAAGGAGAGTGGCGTCCGGTAGACCTGAGGTATTTGAATCGGTCTCTGAGGAGGCTCGGTTTCAAAATGCTCATGGTCTCCATCATCGTGAGTTAGATCCAGTTCGAGGACTGGTTCGTCACGATAGATCTGAGGGACGCATACTTCCATATCTTCATCCTTCCATGTCAGGAAGTTCTTGAGGTTCGCCTTCAGGGGCGAGGCGTACCAATATCGAGTGCTTCCCTTCGGTCTAGCTCTTTCCCCACGCACATTCGCAAGGTGCATGGATGCAGCTCTGGCTCCATTGAGACTCCAGGGCATCCGTGTGCTGAATTATCTCGACGACTGGCTCATATTGGCCCAGTCGTAGGGGATGGCAGTTCGGCATTGAGGTGTCGCTCTGGCCCATATAAGGTGCTTGGGGCTGGGACTCAACACAACAGGTGTGTTGGCGCCGTCCCGGAGGACTACGGTTCTAGGGATTGTATGGGACTCGACGACGATGCGGGCACAATTGTCTCCCGCGCGAGTCGAGACCATACTGGCGATGGTCTCAGAAATAAGGCTAGGCCACAGCATCACTGTAGAGCACTTTCAGGAAGTGCTGGGGCTCAGGGCAGCAGCATCCAACGGGATACCCTTTGGCCTGCTGTACATGAGACCTCCACAGTGGTGGCTGGAAACCAAGGGGTTTCCCCCAGAGGGAATCCTTTCCGTATGATCAGGGTAACGCGCAGATGCCTTCGTTCCCTAGTTATATGGAAGAAACCTTGGTTTCTGTCCCAGGGGCCAGTGTTGGAGCGTCCTGTTGCCGGAAAACCGCTTCAACAGACGCCTTCCTCACTGGCTGGGGCGCGGTCATGGACGGCCGCTTTGGGGGAAAGTCCTAGCTTTGGGTGGACTTCCGAGAGCGGTTCCCCCCGTAGAGTGGCAACCGAGGTTGCTTCCTCTGTGGCGCTCCAGGGAAATCGAGGTAATCCCGCCGTCTATAACGCTTCGGGCCCCATCGATTTCCCGCGAACGCATGCTGCTCCAGCCGCCTCCGGAGGGACTTGCGGCTGGGCGGCTAACGCGTCCGCACATAGAGAATCGTTCCCAACCACTCCTGCCGGTCTTCCGCTTCAGGGGGTTGGGGAGGAGGCTCGTGTAACACCCGTGGCCAGCCTTGAGAGGCTGGTTCCCTCAGTAGATTATCTCGGCGCATGGAATGCCTTCCGAATATTTCTACATGGGTCCTGTGTACTGTAGAAGAGCAGACATCCTGTCGAGGCAGGGGCTGAGGCCCGGGGAGTAGCGTCTCCACCCAGGGGTGGTGGCGTCTCGAGGGACGTCCCACTGTCCACTGTGGTGTTCCATCACGCATCCAGCCCCGCTGGGGTTGGATGCCATGGTTCAGACGTGGCCGAGGCTGCGTCTGTACGCTTTTCCCCCGATTGCTCTGCTCCCGGGAGTCCTGGACAGAGTTCGCCAACAGGGGGTCAGCCTACTTTTAGTAGCTGCCCGTTGGCCGAAGCGAGTTTGGTTCTCGGATATCATAGCTTTGCTGGCAGGTCCTCCATGGTAGATTCCTCTGAGGAGGGATCTCCTATCTCAGGCAGGGGGCACTATATTTCACCCCCTGCCGGAGGTTTGGAACCTTTGGGTCTGGCCCTTGAGGGGGTCAGGTACCTAGATATTGGTCTGTCGGCAGAGGTGATAGAGACCTTACTCAGTTCTAGGGCTCCATCTTTCAGGAGACTGTACAGCCCCAAGTGGTGAGCCACTTGGTGCAGGGAGCGTGAGGTGGTCCCAGTTAACTGGCCGGTGGCTTCAGTGCTGGAGTTCCTCCGAGATCGCTTCTCTGCGGGTCCAACCCCGTCCACACTCAGGGTGCCCGTGGCTGCCATAAGGCTTTCCACACTCCTTTGGGTGATGGGCTTGGGTAGACACCATCTGGTTGTACAGTTCCCCTGTGGGGTTCGGTGGATGCGGCCGGTGGCTCGTTCCAGAGCTCCCAACCGGGATCTGGCAGTGGTTCTCGAAGGCTGGCTGAGGCCCCCTTCGGACCATTGGAGTCGGATGAACCAGGGAACTTAGGATTGGCAGTTCCCTGGTTCTTCAGGCATTACATCCCCCGCCTCACGTGACGGCGGAATAAGAGACCTTCACTGTGAAGCACTTTTGAGTGCTGGGGCTCAGTTCAGCAGCGTCCAAGGGAGACCTTTTGACCTGCTGCACGTGAGACCTTGACAGTGGTGGTTGGAAACCAAGGGGTTTCCCCCAGAGGGAATCTTTTTCGTATGATCAGGGTAACGCGCAGATGCCTTCGTTCCCTAGTTATATGGAAGAAACCTTGGTTTCTGTCCCAGGAGTCAGTGTTGGGAGCGTCCTGTTGCCGGGAAACCGTTTCAACAGACGTCTCCCTCATTGGCTGGGGCGCAGATGGTGCTTGGGTTCCCCAGTCCTAGTTGTGCCCGGTCTCCGGCTTCACACTAGGGTAGGCACTACCCTCGGTAAGGTCCCAAGGGTCAGTTTTGGGAGCGTCCTGTTGCCGGGAAACCGTTTCAACAGACGTCTCCCTCATTGGCTGGGGCGCCGAAGGCGCTTGGGTTTTCCCTAGTCCTAGTTGTGCCCGGTCTCCGGCTTCACACTAGGGCAGGCACTACCCTCGGTAAGGTCCCAAGGGCCAGTGTTGGGAGCGTCTTGTTGCCGGGAAACCGTTTCAACAGACGCCTCCCTTCATCAGCTGGGGCACGGAAGGAAAAGAAGTGGAGAAGTATCTCCCTACGGTGCTGGCGCTAGGGTACTCAAGTCCTAGTTGTGCCCGGTCTCCGGTTTCACACTAGGGCAGGCGCTACCCTCGGTATGGGCTAGTGGGTACTCGTTCCCCGAAGTGTCGTTCCGACGCAGTGGGAGTTCCCTCGAAAGGGAACTGCTCGGGTTACGTCTGTAACCCTTGTTCCCTGAGAAGGGAACGAGCACTGCGTCTCGTCACCACACCTCGGCACGCCTGGAGCGCATGCTTCAGAGCAATAGCTGCCGTTTCAGTGCGCCGGCTCCCGCTTTATACTTCCGGGTACGCCGTCACGATGACGTCATCACGCACGCCAATCAGATTGGTTTAGTGGCTATACGGACTTCAGATTCGCTAGTGCTTAGGGAGTATCCCCGAAGTGTCGTTCCGACGCAGTGCTCGTTCCCTTCTCAGGGAACAAGGGTTACAGACGTAACCCGAGCAGTTCCCTCAGAGGTGAGCGAGACGCTGTGTCATGGTATTGATGCTATGGGAATGCCTGCTGCAGAACTGGTGTCTGAAGCATGTGTGCAAAAAAACACACCAATTCTGACCTGAATTCAATGATTTGGAGGGGTGTCCCAACACTTTTGGCTAAATATAGTGTATATATGTTCTAGCACTGCCCAAATCAAACCCGACTGTGTGGGGTTTTTAATCCGTTTGCTGTCTTGTACACATATCGAAGTATGACTGAAACGACGTGATCTGAGCTGTTTTCTTGGTTGTGTTTGTAAAGAAATGCGCACTAAGCTGCTGTGGCGCCGTACAAACACATCCAGTGTGAATACTCTCGCGCGTCTGCAGCTGCAATGACAGTGTAGTTACGCTGATGTTAAGCTGTGTGAAACAGCCGGGAAAGATAACAGCTCATAGATTCCAATCTCTTCACTGAGCATGTTGACACAGTTTTAAATTCCTGCACAAGAAAATTGTATGACCAGCTATACGATTGTACTTCAAGTCTTCTTCCCTTCACTGCATGAATCGCCGTAGCAAGAGAAGGTCTTCCTTCAGACAATTAGAATCGGGGTATTCTGTGACATACGTGCCCATTTATGGTCTCTGTGACACGTCACACTATGTCACCAGACCCCAATCACTTCATGGCCACAGGTGTATAAATCAAGCACTAGGCATGCAGACGCTTCTGCAAACATTTGTAAAAAAATGGGTCTCTCAGGAGCTTGGCATCCAGCAACTGTGGAGCTGGAATAGTGAGGGTGATACATAGGGGACAATGGGTTGACTCCTTGTAGGCGAACATGTCCACTTCCGCTTGACCGTGCCTCTGCCATATGGTCTCCAACACCTGTGGGTGGAGTTGTCATTCCCCGGGCCCTCGTCTTGACAGGGTATCTGCTCCCATATTTGCATGCCCCAGAATGTAAATTGCCCTCTGGGAGAGCAGTTTGGTTTCTGCCCAGAGCAGGAGTATGGCCTGAATAGGGGGTGCAAACACAGTCCGCTCTGGTGATTGATGTAAGAGACTCTAATGTAAGTTGCTTTGGATAAGAGCATGTGTTGAATTTGTAAATGTAAATCTAGCGTTTTATATGATTTTATATATTCTGACTGGAAGGTTGAAAGTTTGATTCTGTAATTGTCTATTTTCTTTGCATCTTTATTTTATAATGGATTTCTTCAGCTCTCCGTGTTTTCACTGTTATACTGTAGGGGGCGCTATTACACATCTTCTGAAAGAGTATAGAATCTCCTGATCAAAACACAGGTGAAGAAGAAGCAGACAAGCGATATCAAGTCAAGTCAACTTTATTTATATAGCGCTTTTTACAATGCAGATTGTTTCAAAGCAGCTTCACAGTGTTAGACAGGAAAATAATGCAACAGAATTTGATTCGGCCATACAGCCGCTCCGGAGAAAACGGTGATGTCATCAGCTCAGTTCAATTATCATACAGTGACAATGTGGGCATTAGATTGCTTTGGATCAGTAATTTAGTTTATATGGTTAATTTAGTTTACTAATTAGTTTTATTTGGATATTTAGTTGAAGTTTTTTTTCGTTGATATCATATGTAATCACATGTATTATGTAAAATAACACGATCATCAACATTAAACATCATATAAATCAAAACTGCCTAGTGTTACTGAGTGAAATATCACCCCAGGACGAGCTAAAGGACTGTGAAACTCTGGTGATGGACTCCATCTACTCCATCTGTGTTTTGATTGTTCATTGTTCTGAATCCCATCTGGATGTAGTCTTTGACAAAAACATGTTTTTCTCAGCTTTTTGCTCAAAATGTTGATTTTCTTTTTATTAAACTAACCCGTATTAAAGTGTTGATAAAAAAGGAATGCATGAAACTAGAATAAAACCTTTTATGGGGGTCAGAATCCTTTGTGTAAATTGTAAAAAATGCTGGTGGTGGCTGGCAACTTTAAAGGGTCATGAAACCCCCCTGCTGCAGCAGTGTTTTCCAGAAATGTTTTCAGAAATGAAGATGGACAGACTTTTCCCCTTTTAATTATTAATTAATTTGTAAGCATGGAACACAATTTGCCTCAGAATATTTAAAAATAAAAACCATCAAATAAATGTAGAAATGCAATGTAATAACAGTAAAATAATAATAAATATACTTAATATCCCTGAAATTATTTAAACAAAAAACATTCACAACAGAGATGTTCTGTAAAGAAAAACTATTGTGCTAAAATATAGACTGGATTACTAATATTACAATACTATAATACTATTATATATAACATTAAGTTAAGATCTTAATTAGAAATCTTAATCTTAACCCCAGACTAGTGGGTTACACGCCCAAGATTTTCACTTAAATGTTATATTTGCATGTATGTAATTGTTACCCACATAACTAGATTTTTTTTGCAGTGAGGGAGAACAAGCCTGCATTACAATATGCATACTAACCATCCTAAAGAGTATGTAAGATTAGTAATCCAGTCTATATTATATAGACACAATAGTTTAGCACAATAGTTTTTTTTACAGAACATCTCTGTATTCTCATAATTCTCATAATTATTCACTATCACCAGATGTAATTGTGTTCACATATGTCATAAATATATATAAATATGAACTTTTATTTGTTATTTACTGCAGCCTTAACATCAAAGCCCATTGAAGTGGCAGCTCTAGGAAGACCTCTGTTTCCTGGGATGCTGTATGACCTCCGCACGGATACCTTCATTCCAGGTGCTTTACCAACCTAAAATAAATAAATAAAAGTTTATTTTCCCCTCTTCACCAAATATTGCATCACTAGTGCTTGTGTAACAACACGATAAAACCTGCATGATTCTTCAACAGTGCATTGCGTCCTCATTCGTGACTGTTAAAGCCATTTCTCATTTCAGGAGTTACTCTGTGGGATAAGAAGTCACTGAGAGAAGATTTGGACACCCGTCCACAGCCCAAGACAGATTTGAAGTTCAGTAGCTCCGACTCTCTCTCTAGTAAGGCCAGTCTCCTGGATGTAAGTGCTTCCCTGAAGGCCAGCTTCTTAGGAGGGCTGGTGGAGGTGGGAGGATCTGCCAAGTTTCTGCGTGACACCAAATCCTCAAACCAACAGTCCAGAGTAACAATGTCTTACAGTGAAACCTCCAGATTCGATCAGCTCACTATGACTCATCTGGGCCACATCACCTACCCTCAGGTGTTTGACCAGAAAACTGCAACTCATGTGGTCACGGCTGTACTGTACGGAGCTCAGGCCTTCATGGTGTTTGATCGGACATTTTCAGAAGAGGAAAAAAAGCAGGAGATTGAGGGAGAACTGAATGTCATGGTCAAGAGCATCCCTGGATTTTCTATTGAGGGAAAAGGAGCTATAAATATGACAGATGGTGATAAGCAAAAGGCTGAGAGCATTGCTTGCACATTTTATGGTGACATCCGTCTTGAGCAGAGCCCCACCACTTACATTGAGGCCGTAGAGGTGTACAAGAAGCTCCCCGCTATCCTGAAGGAGAATCCAGAGAATGCAGTTCCAATAAGAGTCTGGCTCTATCCTCTTTCTCTACTGGATTCAAAAGCTGCTCAGCTGGAGAGAGAAATCACCACGCGTCTGATTTCCAACACTGAAGATGTAATAGAGGGGCTGGGAGAAGTAGAGAGGACATACAACGACCTGTCCAGAAAAACCCTGGTGAATGTTTTCAGTGATATCAAAGAGAGGCTGCTGTCATTTCAGAGCTCATTTAGCATTTACAAGACAATGCTCATGAAAGCAGTGGCCAGGCTCTTGCCTGCTATACGAGCAGGAGAGATGGAGGAGAAGTCGCTGGGAGACGTCCTGAAGATCCACATCAGCTCTCCTTTTAAAGCTGACAGGATTAACCAGTGGTTAGATGGTGCACAGGCTGAACTCAACCTCTTGAATTCTCACGCGAAGATGCTGGAGGGAATAACAACTGAAGACTCAGATCATCTCAGCATCATCCTCTTTAATCTTAATATTGATGTTGTGGTGTGCTTGACCTTCACATCTCTGAAGTATGAAGACCCGTATCTTTCAACCCTGAAGGAGTTTCTGGAATCTGACAAGTTTAAAGAGCTAGATGGGGAACAAAGCATGGTTTCTGTGGCATCTGTCAGAAAGTGGTCCAACGATCCTGCTGTCATCGCAAAGATGAGAGAGAACTTATCTCTTTTCAGAAGTTTTTCAGAGGCTAATAAAGATGAAAAGAGATACAGATTCATTATTTCTGCCATCCCCGATCCATCCAGTCCAGGCTCCTCCATCCGTCTGTATGAAAAAGGGCAGCTGACAGACACACAGTTCCAGCCTGTGTCGAAACCTCCCCCTCCAGAAGTGAAGGAGGTCCTGGAGGGCAGTGTGTCCCTGAAACTACAGAAGTCCCCGACTGGAGAAACTGTGCAGTACAGAGTGGAGTACCGGCAGCTGAAAGAGGAACAGTGGCATGTCATAAACACACCTGATGAAGACTTTACTCTGACTGGATTGAAGCTTGGAAAGCAGTACTTGATCCGCTACAGGATAGTGGGTAAAGTGGGAGTGAGTGAAGCCAGTGACACAATCAACCCCATACCGTCTTCAGGTGAGTGCCATATGCACATTTATTTGCATTAATCTTTATCTTTAAAAAATAATAATAATTTGCTTCATTCGCTCAATGTTTGCATTGACAACCATATTTCCTAACAGGTGTGGATATTAATAATTATAGGGTACAATATTAATGTAACAGTTTGTAAAGTGTTTCCCAATTGACTGTATATATGAACGTATTATTTGTCTCGTTCATGTTGTCACAAAATGTGTTTGATGTCAGATGTAGGCTGCTGTACTACTGTAGAGATCATGGGCAGATGGAACAAACACTACTCTGTATGAAAACCAAAAGGACAGTTAAAAATATAGCTAACATAAAAATAAATGGCTCATAATTAAAACAAAACACCCAAACAAACAAATAATCAACTTAGAACACAAAAACTGTTAAGTCCACTATTATGGCATTTCTGCAGAAAACGGCTCGGGTTACGTCTGTAACCCTTGTTCCCTGAGAAGGGAACGAGCACTGCGTCGGAACGACACTTCGGGGGATACTCCCTAAGCACTAGCGAATCTGAAGTCCGTATAGAAACTAGCCCAATCTGATTGGTCGTACGTGATGACGTCATCGTGACGGCGTACCCGGAAGTATAAAGGGCGAGCCGGCGCATTGAAACGGCAGCTATTGCTCTGAAGCATGCGCTCCAGGCGTGCCGAGGTGTGGTGACGCGACGCAGTGCTCGTTCCCTTCTCAGGGAACAAGGGTTACAGACGTAACCCGAGCCGTTCCCTTTCGAGGGAACTATCACTGCGTCGGAACGACACTTCGGGGAACGAGTACCCACTAGCCCACACCGAGGGTAGCGCCTGCCCTAGTGTGAAACCGGAGACCGGGCACAACTAGGACTTGAGTACCCTAGCGCCAGCACCATAGGGAGAACTTCTCCACTCCTCTTCCTTCCTTGCCCCAGCCGATGAAGGGAGCCGTCTGTTGAAACGGTTTCCCGGCAACAAGATGCTCCCAACACTGGCCCTTGGGACCTTACCGAGGGTAGTGCCTGCCCTAGTGTGAAGCCGGAGACCGGGCACAACTAGGACTGGGGAACCCAAGCGCCATCGGTGCCCCCGCCAAATGAGGGAGACGTCTGTTGAAACGGTTTCCCCGGCAACAGGACGCTCCCAACACTGGCCCTTGGGACCTTTACCGAGGGTAGTGCCTGCCCTAGAGTGAAGCCGGAGACCGGGCACAACTAGGACTGGGGAACCCAAGCGCCTTCTGCGCCCCAGCCAATGAGGGAGACGTCTGTTGAAGCGGTTTCCCGGCAACAGGACGCTCCCAACACTGACCCCTGGGACAGAAACCAAGGTTTCTTCCATATAACTAGGGAACGAAGGCATCTGCGCGTTACCCTGATCATACGAAAGAGATTCCCTCTGGGGGAAACCCCTTGGTTTCCAACCCCCACTGTCAAGGTCTCACGTGCAGCAGGTCAAAAGGTCTCACCTTGGACGCTGCTGCACTAAGCCCCAGCACTCAAAAGTGCTTCACAGTGGAGGTCTCTTACTCCGCCGTCACGTGAGGCGGAGGATGTACTGCCTGAAGAACCAGGGAACTGACCAATCCTAAGTTCCCTGGCTCATCCAACTCCAATGGTCCGAAGGGGGCCTCAGCCAGCCTTCGAAAACCACTGCCAGATCCCAGGTTGGGAATTCTGGAACGAGCCACAGGCCGCATCCTCCGCGCCCCACAGGGGAACTGTACAACAGATGGTGTCTACCCAAGCCCCTCACCCAAAGGAGTGTGGAAAGTCTTATGGCAGCCACGGACACCCTGAGTGTGGACGGGGTTAGACCCGCAGAGAAGCGATCTTGGAGAAACTCCAGCACTGAAGCCATCAGCCAGTTAACTGGGTCCACCTCACACTCCCTGCACCAAGTGGCTCACCACTTGGGGCTGTACAGTCTCCTCAAAGATGGAGCCCTGGAACTAAGTAAGGGCTCTATCACCTCTGCCGACAGGCCAGTCTCTAGGTACCTGACCCTCTCAAGGGCCAGACCCAAAGACTCCAAATCTCAGGCTGGGGGTGAAATATTGAGCCCCCTGCCTGAGATAAGAGATCCCTCCTCAGAGGGATCTGCCATGGAGGACCTGCCAGCAGCGCTATGATGTCCGAGAACCAAACCCGCGTCGGCCAACGGGGTGCTACTAAAAGTAGGCTGACCCCCCGTTGGCGGACCCTCTCCAGAACTCCCGGGAGCAGAGCAATCGGGGGGAATGCGTACAGACGCAGCCTCGGCCACGTCTGAACCATGGCATCCAACCCCAGCGGGGCTGGATGCGTGAGGGAAAACCACAGTGGACAGTGGGACGTCTCGCAAGACGCAAACAGGTCCACTTCCACTGGGCCGAACTTCTCACATATGGCCTCCACCACCTCCGGGTGGAGTCGCCACTCCCCGGGACTCAGCCCCTGCCTCGACAGGATGTCTGCTCCCTGATTTTGAACCCCCGGGACATACATTGCCCTGATGGACAACAGTTTTCCTTGGGACCACAGGAGAATTTGATGCGCCAGTCTACAAAGAGGGCACGACCTCAAACCCCCCTGATGATTCAGGTACGCTACAACAGACGTATTGTCTGTTCCGACCGACATGTTGGCCGCAGAGGTCTGGGAGAAAGCTCCTCAAAGCTTTGTAGACCGCCATCATCTCCAGGCAATTTATGTGCCAGGAGGAATGACGGCCCTCCCACGGGCCCCTCGCAAAGCGGCCCTCCATGACCGCGCCCCAACCCGTGAGGGTGGCGTCTGTTGAAACGGATCTCCGGCAACAGGACGCTCCCAACACTGGCCCCTGGGACAGAAACCAAGGTTTCTTCCATATGACTAGGGAACGAAGGCATCTGCGCGTTACCCTGATCATACGGAAAGGATTCCCTCTGGGGGAAAACCCCTTGGTTTTCAGCCACCACTGGAGGGGTCTCATGTGCAGCAGGCCAAAAGGTATAACGTTGGACGCTGCTGCCATGTGCCCCAGCACTCTCTGAAAGTGCTTCATAGTGATGCTGTGGCCTAGCCTTATTCGTGAGACCATCGCCAGTATGTAATTGTGCCCGCATCATAGTCGAATCCCATACTATCCCTAGGAACGTAGTCCTTCGGGACAGCGTCAACACACTTTTTGCTGTGTTGAGTCTCAGCCCCAAGCACTTTATATGGGCCAGAACGACATCTCGATGCCGAACTGCCATATCGTACGACTGGGCCAATATGAGCCAGTCGTCGATATAATTCAGTACACGGATGCCCTGGAGACTTTGTGAATGTGCGTGGGGAAAGAGCTAGACCGAAGGGAAGCACTCGATATTGGTACGCCTCGCCCCCGAAAGCGAACCTCAAGAACTTCCTATGACATGGAAGAATGGAGATATGGAAGTATGCGTCCTTTAAATCTATCGTGACGAACCAGTCCTCGAACTGGATCTGACTCACGATGGTAGGAATCGTGAGCATTTTGAATCTGAACCTTCTCAGAGACCGATATAAATACCTCAGGTCAATAATCGGACGCAACCCTCCATCCTTTTTAGGAACAATAAAGTACCGGCTGTAGAATCCGGACTCCCTCTCCGGCGGAGGAACACGCTCTATGGCTTCCTTCGCCAGCAAGGATTTTACTTCTAGTTCCATTACCCGAACCCGCTCTGGTACCACTGCGGTCCAGTTCAAACCCCTGAAATTTGGAGGAGGATGACCGAACTGCAGTCTGTAACCATTCTCTACAGTATGCAGGACCCATGTAGAAATATTCGGAAGGCATTTCCATGCGCCGAGATAATCTACTTAGGGAACCAGCCTCTCGAGGCTGGCGTCGGGTGTTACACGAGCCTCGGATGACCGGCAGGAAGTAGTTGGGAACGATTCTCTGTGTGCGGACGCGTGAGCTGCCCAGCCGCAGGTCTTTCTAGAGGCGGCTGGAGCAGCGTGCGTTTGCGGGAAAACGATGTGGCCCGAAGCGTCATAGACTGCGGGATTCCACATCGATTTCCCCAGAGCGCCCCAGAAGAAGCAACCTCGATTGCCCTTCTGCGGGGGGGACCGCTCTTCCCACCAGCCTTCCGCACCCTGAGTACGTTTCTTAAATCGCCTCTGGGAGCGCAAGACTGCTAGTGAGTCTGCTGGAGCGAGCGCCGCCTCTGTTGCCAGGCTCCAGGAGGAGGGGCTCTAGAGGCGACGCTCTCCCTCTGCAGCTGACGGTGCGAGGAGCTGGTTGACGGCTGGGGCTGCCCGCTATGGGCCACGCTCCCTGGCTACGAGCGACGAGGGACGAACTGTCGGAAGGCCGCTGACTGACTTCTCGCCTCCCGGTGCTTGGCGACAACGGCCTCAACCGCGTCCCCAAACAACCCGGAAGGCGAAATCGGGGAGTCCAAGAGAAAGGACTTGTCCTTCTCTTTCATCCCCGATAAGTTCAGCCACAGGTGCCTCTCCACAGTCACCAAGGAGGCCATTGACTGGCCGACAGCACGAGCTGTCTCCTTGGTGACGCGGAGAGACAAATCCGCAGCCTTCCGGAGTTCTAAAATATCCTCCGGAGAGGGTCCCTCGCCCTCATCGAGCTCCTTAAGGAGATCGGCCTGGTAGGCCTGCAAGATGGACAAAGTGTGCAGTGTACTACCAGCCCGACCAGCCGCCATATAGGCCTTGCCCACCAAGGATGAGGTGTCCCTACAGGGCTTGGTAGGCAATACCAGGGCTTTGAGGGACGATGCGGCCTCGGGCGAAAGATAGCTCGCTAAAGCCTCCTCTACCTGAGGCATCGTCCCATACCCTGCCTCGCGAGCCCCCAGGACATTAGCATAGTCCAAAACAGGGGGGTTGGAAACTCGCGAGGAGAAGGGTTTCTTCCGTGATCTACACACCTCGGTGTGTAGATCCGGGAAGAACGGCAAGCCCCGGCGAGGCGTTTGCACCCGGCGAGGAAGGAACCTGTCATCCAGCCTACTGGTTGGCTGGACCTTCGGCGCCTCCTGTGGCCAATTGATATTTAATTTGGCCACCGCACGGGACAAAACCTCGACCAGCTCCTCTTGGGCGGGTGGATGAAGCACTAATAGACTTTCTGCTTCTCCACCCGCCACGATGCCACCCTCATCCGGCTCCTCGGAACCAGAGAGGATGAGCATCGGACCCTCCACCCCGGGGAAAGAAGCCGCAGTGCGGGCTTCCACACGGGGAGGAAGGTCATCGGAACTGTCAGAGGAAGATTGGGAAAGTGCCGCAGCAGTCCCAAAACCCTCTGAGAAGTCCCGCTGTGAACCCCATGATCTGGGACGCCGCGCTGCCTCAACAGCCGCGGGTCCAGAACCACGAGGTTCACGAGGCTGGCCGCCCTCATCAAAAACGGCCAGCCGAGAACGAAGCAGTCTGAGCGGGAGCAGCTCGCAATGTTGACAGGCGGGCTCCACACCCAAACACTGCACACAAAGCAGGTGTGCATCCGAGCCAGAGATGTAACGTGGGCACGGATGCACACACTGCCTATAGTTCTCACTCATTCTTTCTTTTTAAGTTATTTACTAAAAAACTCTCTCTCACACACACACTTCTTGGACAGTACAACAGTAAATAGACAGACTTGTCACACAGAGCGCTATGCTGAAGAGCAATAACTGCCGTTTCAATGCGCCGGCTCGCCCTTTATACTTCCGGGTACGCCGTCACGATGACGTCATCACGCACGACCAATCAGATTGGGCTAGTTTCTATACGCACTTCAGATTCGCTAGTGCTTAGGGAGTATCCCCCAAAGTGTCGTTCCGACGCAGTGAGAGTTCCCTCGAAAGGGAACCCTCAGTCATCCCTGAAAACAACATGATTGATTAATATAAATAATATCTTTAACAAATGCAAAACTCATCATTTATATTCTTTAATAATAATCATTATTAATTATTCATAATAAATGCAAAGCATACAGAAGTTCATTGTGAATCTATAAAATAATGTATGACAAGTTGAAGCTTCATTGATAAAAGAGAAAGCCGTGAACAGATTCAGTATTTTTAAATATACTGTATGAATGAGTTCAGCACATCATGACAGTAATATTACAGACAGCACAACTCTCTCACCATGTAGAGGACGGAGTGCAGTTCTAGCAGGTCCAGTTGTCTCCAGCAGGGGGTGTGTGTGTGTGCTCGGGGTGTTGGGCAATGCCCCTGTGTCAGCAGATGCTCTGTCCTGTTGGATAGTCGGGTCATGCTTGTGCAATCCTGTAAACATAAGAGCAGTTATCAGTGAAACCGACTCATTCCTCTCTCCACATGGTTTTTGTATAGGGGAGCGCGGGCAGAGTTACTACACACAGTACAGAGTAACTACACACAGTACAGAGTTACTACACACAGTGCAGAGTTACTACACACAGTGCAGAGTTACTACACACAGTACAGAGTTACTACACACAGTGCAGAGTTACTACACACAGTACAGAGTTACTACACACAGTGCAGAGTTACTACACAGAGTACAGAGTTACTACACACAGTGCAGAGTTACTACACACAGTGCAGAGTTACTACACACAGTGCAGAGTAACTACACACAGTGCAGAGTTACTACACACAGTACAGAGTTACTACACACAGTACAGAGTTACACACACAGTGCAGAGTTACTACACACAGTGCAGAGTTACTACACACAGTACAGAGTTACTACACACAGTGCCGGATTACTACACACAGTGCAGAGTTACTACACACAGTACAGAGTTACTACACACAGTGCAGAGTTACTACACACAGTGCAGAGTTACACACACAGTACAGAGTAACTACACACAGTGCAGAGTTACTACACACAGTACAGAGTTACTACACATAGTACAGAGTTACTAAACACAGTGCAGAGTTACACACACAGTACAGAGTTATACACACAGTACAGAGTAACTACACACAGTACAGAGTTACACACACAGTGCAGAGTAACTACACACAGTACAGAGTTACTACACAC
>CM042257.1:50562074-50569574 GCA_023566225.1 Romanogobio albipinnatus | reverse complement strand
CACCCACACAAACACACACACACACACACACCCCACACAACACCCCCGCCCCCCTCCCACACCCCACACAACCCCCCCCCCCCCGCCCTAACCCTAACCCACAGCCCACACAACCACCCCCCACACACAAACACACACACACACACACACACCCCACACAACCCCCCCGCCCCCCTCCCACACCCCCACACCCCACACAACCCCCCCCGCCCTAACCCTAACCCTAACCCACAATCCACACAACCACCCCCACACACACCCCACACAAACACACACACACACACACAAACACACACACACACACACACCCCACACAACACCCCCGCCCCCCTCCCACACCCCACACAACCCCCCCCCCCCCCCGCCCTAACCCTAACCCACAGCCCACACAACCACCCCCCACACACAAACACACACACACACACACACCCCACACAACCACCCCCACACACACACACCCCCACACAAACACACCCCCACAACCCCCCCCCGCCCCCCTCCCACACCCCCACACCCCACACAACCCCCCCACACAAACACACACACACACACACCCCACACAACCCCCACACAAGATCCCAACCTGTGATCAGCTGATGTCTACAGGAGCCAAATCTAATATGGTCACATGTCAATAGTGTCAAACCCTCAGTAGTGCTCGAGTCAGGATTAGGGCTCTGGAAACAGCAGGAACATTTCTCTAAATATCTTCTGTGTTGGAGGATTTCTGCATGTGTTAGCAATGGATGCAGGATCAGTTTCTCTAGTTATGATAATCACACTCTTCATGTCTGTTGATCTCCACAGTCCCTGATCCCAAGACCAGAGACGACTTTCTGCACTGTAAGAACACAAGCAGAGAAACTCATGAGTGTGTGTTCATGAGTGTGTGTTCATGAGTGTGTGTTCATGAGTGTGTGTTCATGAGTGTGTGTTCATGAGTGTGTGTTCATGAGTGTGTGTTCATGAGTGTGTGTTCATGAGTGTGTGTTCATGAGTGTGTGTTCATGAGTGTGTGTTCAAGAGTGTGTTAATGAGTGTGTGTTCATGAGTGTGTGTTCATGAGTGTGTGTTCATGAGTGTGTGTTCATGAGTGTGTGTTCATGAGTGTGTGTTCAAGAGTGTGTTAATGAGTGTGTGTTCAAGAGTGTGTTCATGAGTGTGTGTTCATGAGTGTGTGTTCAAGAGTGTGTGTTCATGAGTGTGTGTTCATGAGTGTGTGTTCATGAGTGTGTTCATGAGTGTGTGTTCAAGAGTGTGTTCATGAGTTTGTGTTCATGAGTGTGTGTTCATGAGTGTGTGTTCATGAGTGTGTGTTCAAGAGTGTGTGTTCAAGAGTGTGTGTTCAAGAGTGTGTGTTCATGAGTGTGTGTTCATGAGTGTGTGTTCATGAGTGTGTTAATGAGTGTGTGTTCAAGAGTGTGTTCATGAGTGTGTGTTCAAGAGTGTGTGTTCATGAGTGTGTGTTCATGAGTGTGTGTTCAAGAGTGTGTGTTCATGAGTGTGTGTTCATGAGTGTGTGTTCATGAGTGTGTGTTCAAGAGTGTGTTAATGAGTGTGTGTTCATGAGTGTGTGTTCAAGAGTGTGTGTTCATGAGTGTGTGTTCATGAGTGTGTGTTCATGAGTGTGTGTTCATGAGTGTGTGTTCATGAGTGTGTTAATGAGTGTGTGTTCAAGAGTGTGTTCATGAGTGTGTGTTCATGAGTGTGTGTTCATGAGTGTGTGTTCATGAGTGTGTGTTCATGAGTGTGTGTTCATGAGTGTGTGTTCATGAGTGTGTGTTCATGAGTGTGTGTTCAAGAGTGTGTTAATGAGTGTGTGTTCAAGAGTGTGTTCATGAGTGTGTGTTCAAGAGTGTGTGTTCATGAGTGTGTGTTCATGAGTGTGTGTTCATGAGTGTGTGTTCAAGAGTGTGTGTTCATGAGTGTGTGTTCATGAGTGTGTTCATGAGTGTGTGTTCAAGAGTGTGTTCATGAGTTTGTGTTCATGAGTGTGTGTTCATGAGTGTGTGTTCATGAGTGTGTGTTCAAGAGTGTGTGTTCAAGAGTGTGTGTTCATGAGTGTGTGTTCATGAGTGTGTGTTCAAGAGTGTGTTAATGAGTGTGTGTTCAAGAGTGTGTTCATGAGTGTGTGTTCAAGAGTGTGTGTTCATGAGTGTGTGTTCATGAGTGTGTGTTCATGAGTGTGTGTTCAAGAGTGTGTGTTCATGAGTGTGTGTTCATGAGTGTGTGTTCATGAGTGTGTGTTCATGAGTGTGTGTTCAAGAGTGTGTTCATGAGTTTGTGTTCATGAGTGTGTGTTCATGAGTGTGTGTTCATGAGTGTGTGTTCAAGAGTGTGTTCATGAGTGTGTGTTCAAGAGTGTGTGTTCATGAGTCAGTGTTCATGAGTGTGTGTTCATGAGTGTGTGTTCATGAGTGTGTGTTCATGAGTGTGTGTTCATGAGTGTGTGTTCATGAGTGTGTTTTCATGAGTGTGTGTTCAAGAGTGTGTTTTCAAGAGTGTGTGTTCATGAGTGTGTCTTCATGAGTGTGTGTTCATGAGTGTGTGTTCAAGAGTGTGTTCATGAGTGTGTGTTCATGAGTGTGTGTTCATGAGTCAGTGTTCATGAGTGTGTGTTCATGAGTGTGTGTTCATGAGTGTGTTCATGAGTGTGTGTTCATGAGTGTGTGTTCATGAGTGTGTGTTCAAGAGTGTGTTCATGAGTTTGTGTTCATGAGTGTGTTCAGGAGTGTGTGTTCATGAGTGTGTGTTCATGAGTGTGTGTTCATGAGTGTGTGTTCATGAGTGTGTGTTCATGAGTGTGTGTTCAAGAGTGTGTTCATGAGTTTGTGTTCATGAGTGTGTTCAGGAGTGTGTGTTCATGAGTGTGTGTTCATGAGTGTGTGTTCATGAGTGTGTGTTCATGAGTGTGTGTTCATGAGTGTGTTCATGAGTGTGTGTTCATGAGTGTGTGTTCAAGAGTGTGTTCATGAGTTTGTGTTCATGAGTGTGTGTTCAAGAGTGTGTGTTCATGAGTGTGTGTTCATGAGTGTGTGTTCATGAGTGTGTGTTCATGAGTGTGTGTTCAAGAGTGTGTTCATGAGTGTGTGTTCATGAGTGTGTGTTCATGAGTGTGTGTGTTCATGAGTGTGTGTTCAAGAGTGTGTGTTCAAGAGTGTGTTCATGAGTGTGTGTTCATGAGTGTGTGTTCATGAGTGTGTGTTCAAGAGTGTGTTCATGAGTGTGTGTTCAAGAGTGTGTGTTCATGAGTCAGTGTTCATGAGTGTGTGTTCAAGAGTGTGTGTTCATGAGTGTGTGTTCATGAGTGTGTGTTCATGAGTGTGTGTTCATGAGTGTGTGTTCATGAGTGTGTTCATGAGTGTGTGTTCATGATTGTGTGTTCATGAGTGTGTGTTCAAGAGTGTGTTCATGAGTTTGTGTTCATGAGTGTGTGTTCATGAGTGTGTGTTCAAGAGTGTGTTCATGAGTGTGTGTTCATGAGTGTGTGTTCATGAGTGTGTGTTCAAGAGTGTGTGTTCATGAGTCAGTGTTCATGAGTGTGTGTTCATGAGTGTGTGTTCATGAGTGTGTGTTCATGAGTGTGTTCATGAGTGTGTGTTCATGAGTGTGTGTTCATGAGTGTGTGTTCAAGAGTGTGTTTTCAAGAGTGTGTGTTCATGAGTGTGTGTTCATGAGAGTGTGTTCATGAGTGTGTGTTCATGAGTGTGTGTTCAAGAGTGTGTTCATGAGTGTGTGTTCATGAGTGTGTGTTCATGAGTGTGTGTTCATGAGTGTGTGTTCATGAGTGTGTTCAAGAGTGTGTTCATGAGTGTGTGTTCAAGAGTGTGTTCAAGAGTGTGTGTTCATGAGTGTGTGTTCATGAGTGTGTTCATGAGTGTGTGTTCATGAGTGTGTGTTCATGAGTGTGTGTTCAAGAGTGTGTTCATGAGTGTGTGTTCAAGAGTGTGTGTTCATGAGTCAGTGTTCATGAGTGTGTGTTCATGAGTGTGTGTTCATGAGTGTGTGTTCATGAGTGTGTTCATGAGTGTGTGTTCATGAGTGTGTGTTCAAGAGTGTGTGTTCAAGAGTGTGTTCATGAGTGTGTGTTCAAGAGTGTGTGTTCATGAGTCAGTGTTCATGAGTGTGTGTTCATGAGTGTGTGTTCATGAGTGTGTGTTCATGAGTGTGTGTTCAAGAGTGTGTTCATGAGTGTGTGTTCAAGAGTGTGTTCATGAGTGTGTGTTCATGAGTGTGTGTTCATGAGTGTGTGTTCAAGAGTGTGTTCATGAGTGTGTGTTCAAGAGTGTGTGTTCATGAGTGTGTGTTCAAGAGTGTGTGTTCATGAGTGTGTGTTCATGAGTGTGTTCATGAGTGTGTTCATGAGTGTGTGTTCAAGAGTGTGTTCATGAGTGTGTGTTCATGAGTGTGTGTTCATGAGTGTGTGTTCAAGAGTGTGTTCATGAGTGTGTGTTCAAGAGTGTGTGTTCATGAGTCAGTGTTCATGAGTGTGTGTTCATGAGTGTGTGTTCATGAGTGTGTGTTCATGAGTGTGTGTTCAAGAGTGTGTTCATGAGTGTGTGTTCAAGAGTGTGTTCATGAGTGTGTGTTCATGAGTGTGTGTTCATGAGTGTGTGTTCATGAGTGTGTGTTCATGAGTGTGTGTTCATGAGTGTGTGTTCATGAGTGTGTGTTCATGAGTGTGTGTTCATGAGTGTGTTCATGAGTGTGTGTTCATGAGTGTGTGTTCATGAGTGTGTGTTCAAGAGTGTGTTCATGAGTGTGTGTTCATGAGTCAGTATACATGAGTGTGTGTTCAAGAGTGTGTTCATGAGTGTGTGTTCAAGAGTGTGTTCATCAGTGTGTGTTCATGAGTGTGTGTTCATGAGTGTGTGTTCAAGAGTGTGTGTTCATGAGAGTGTGTTCATGAGAGTGTGTTCATGAGTGTGTGTTCATGAGTGTGTGTTCATGAGTGTGTGTTCAAGAGTGTGTTCATGAGTGTGTGTTCATGAGTGTGTGTTCATGAGTGTGTGTTCATGAGTGTGTTCAAGAGTGTGTTCATGAGTGTGTGTTCATGAGTGTGTGTTCAAGAGTGTGTTCAAGAGTGTGTGTTCATGAGTGTGTGTTCATGAGTGTGTTCATGAGTGTGTGTTCATGAGTGTGTGTTCAAGAGTGTGTTCATGAGTGTGTGTTCAAGAGTGTGTGTTCATGAGTCAGTGTTCATGAGTGTGTGTTCATGAGTGTGTGTTCATGAGTGTGTGTTCATGAGTGTGTTCATGAGTGTGTGTTCATGAGTGTGTGTTCAAGAGTGTGTTCAAGAGTGTGTGTTCATGAGTGTGTTCATGAGTGTGTTCATGAGTGTGTGTTCAAGAGTGTGTTCATGAGTGTGTGTTCATGAGTGTGTGTTCATGAGTGTGTGTTCAAGAGTGTGTTCATGAGTGTGTGTTCAAGAGTGTGTGTTCATGAGTCAGTGTTCATGAGTGTGTGTTCATGAGTGTGTGTTCATGAGTGTGTGTTCATGAGTGTGTGTTCAAGAGTGTGTTCATGAGTGTGTGTTCAAGAGTGTGTTCATGAGTGTGTGTTCATGAGTGTGTGTTCATGAGTGTGTGTTCAAGAGTGTGTTCATGAGTGTGTGTTCATGAGTGTGTGTTCATGAGTGTGTTCATGAGTGTGTTCATGAGTGTGTGTTCATGAGTGTGTGTTCATGATTGTGTGTTCAAGAGTGTGTTCATGAGTGTGTGTTCATGAGTCAGTATACATGAGTGTGTGTTCAAGAGTGTGTTCATGAGTGTGTGTTCAAGAGTGTGTTCATCAGTGTGTGTTCATGAGTGTGTGTTCATGAGTGTGTGTTCAAGAGTGTGTGTTCAAGAGTGTGTGTTCAAGAGTGTGTGTTCAAGAGTGTGTGTTCAAGAGTGTGTGTTCATGAGTGTGTGTTCATGATTGTGTGTTCATGAGTGTGTGTTCAAGAGTGTGTTCATGAGTGTGTGTTCATGAGTGTGTGTTCATTGGTTTTTGAGTTGATCGTGTGAATGATGATGAATCTGAACTGAGACACTGATGATATATTGATCATGAAGAGTTCAGCTGCATTAGATCAGATTCATAATCGCTCATTCTGTGTGTTTCTCTCTCCATCAGACTCTCTTCGGCTGACTCCAGACATGAACTCATTGCATAACTGGCTCAGTCTGTCTGAGGACAACAGATTGATTACATACACTCCCTTAGCTCAGTCCTATCCTGATCATCCTGACAGATTTGTGTATTTTCAGGTGTTGTTTAGAGAGATTGTGAGCGGACGCTCTTACTGGGAGGTTGATTGGAGTGGGCATGTGTTTATAACAGTGTCATATCAGAGCATCTGCAGGAGTGGACATGGTATTAAGTGTTCGTTTGGATTTAATGCTCAGTCCTGGAGTTTGCTCTGCACTGCTGACAGTTACTCATTCTGGCACAATCATATAGAGACTAAAGTCCCTGTGAAGCCCCTCAGCCGCTCTGGCTATAATAGAGTCGGAGTGTATGTGGATCCCAGTGAAGGAACTCTGTCCTTCTACAGCGTCTCTGGAGACTCACTGAGCCTCATCCACACAGTCCAGACCACATTCACTGAGCCGCTCTATCCTGGGTTAGGGGTTCATCTTTCATCATCAGTGAAACTGATTTGATGAATCAGGAGAGACTGATAAGAGATCCTACCCATAATGCTTTGAGCTCATGATAAATCAGTGACTGTGGGACGTTATAGAGTCTCTTCATTACATTAATACTGTCACTGAAACAACATGTGTGTGTAATAAACCCTCTTACAGACAAGATCAGTGTGTGTGTGTGTGTGTGTGTGTGTGTGTGTGTGTGTGTGTGTGTGTGTGTGTGTAATAAACCCTCATACAAACAAGATCAGTGTGTGTGTGTGTGTTTGTGTGTAATAAACCCTCATACAAACAAGATCAGTGTGTGTGTGTGTGTGTGTGTGTGTGTGTGTGTGTAATAAACCCTCATACAGACAAGATCAGTGTGTGTTTGTGTGTGTGTGTGTGTGTGTGTAATAAACCCTCATACTGACAAGATCGGTGTGTGTGTGTGTGTGTGTGTGTGTGTGTGTAATAAACCCTCATACAGACAAGATCAGTGTGTGTGTGTGTGTGTGTGTAATAAACCCTCATACAGACAAGATCAGTGTGTGTGTGTGTGTGTGTGTGTGTGTGTAATAAACCCTCATACAGACAAGATCAGTGTGTGTGTGTGTGTGTGTGTGTGTGTAATAAACCCTCATACAAACAAGATCAATGTGTGTGTGTGTGTGTGTGTGTGTGTGTGTGTGTGTGTGTGTGTGTGTGTGTGTGTGTGTGTGTAAAAAACCCTCATACAGACAAGATCAGTGTGTGTGTGTGTGTGTGTGTGTGTGTGTAATAAACCCTCATACAAACAAGATCAGTGTGTGTGTGTGTAATAAACCCTCATACAGACAAGATCAGTGTGTGTGTGTGTGTAATAAACCCTCATACAGACAAGATCAGT
>CM042257.1:50542074-50557074 GCA_023566225.1 Romanogobio albipinnatus | reverse complement strand
TTTAGATGCCGTGTCGATGAGGCAGTTGCAGGGGGAGGATAATTGACACGGTCTCTGTGGACACTTCGGGGTCCTGTGTTGGTCTTCTCTGGTCCACCATCTGATTTTGATTCGGCCCGGATCCGGCTGACTGCAGTAAACCTCGGGATAAAACAGAGAGACTAGCATTAGCGTAGATGCCATTCTTCTGATGATGTCACGAGTACATCAGGTGTTATGGGAAGTGTTCCCGGTTCCGGCTGACCTAGTTAATGCAGCCTAACAATCATTTCATTGAGAAAGTGTTTTATGTGTATGCCACAGTAAAGAGATGTGTGTTTTTAGTCTAGATTTAAACTGACAGAGTGTGTGTGCTTCCCGAACAGTGCTAGGAAGAGTTCCAGAGTTTAGGAGCTAAATAGGAAAAGGATCGACCGCCTGCAGTTGATTTGGATATTCTCGGTATGATCAACTGGCCAGAGTTTAGAGAGCGCAGTAGACGTGATGGAGTATAATGTGTTAAGAGCTCGCTCAAGTACTGGAGATAAACCATTTAGTGCTTTGTAAGTAATAAGCAAGATTTTAAAATGTATGCGATGTTTAATAGGGAGCCAGTGCAGTGTTGACAGAACTGGGCTAATATGGTCACACTTCCTGGTTCTAGTAAGAACTCGAGCTACTGCGTTTTGGACCAGCTGGAGTTTATTTATTAAGCGAGCAGGGCAACCACCCAATAGAGCATTACAATAATCTAGCCTTGAGGTCATGAACGCATGAACTAACTGTTCAGCATTTGGCATTGAGAGCATGTGCCGTAATTTAGAGATATTGTTAAGATGGTAGAAAGCAGTTTTACAGATGCTAGAAACGTGGCTTTCAAACGAAAGATTGGTATCAAAGAGCACACCCAGGTTCCTCACTGACCACGAGCACTGGACAGAGCAGCCATCAAGAGTTAGACAGTATTCTAGGGCACTACTTGTGGAGCTTTTTTGTCCAATAATTAAAAATTCAGTTTTTTCTGAATTGAGTTTCAGGAAATTACCGGTCATCCAGTGTTTTATATCAGCTATGCATTCCGTTAATCTTGTGAATTGGTAAGTTTCTTCAGGGCGTGAAGAAATATAGAGCTGAGTATCGTCAGCATAACAATGAAAACTAATGCCATGCTTCCTAATAATATCTCCCAGTGGTAGCATTGTTACGGCCAGCTCGTTTCGACCGTACATAAAGGATACAAGTACACTGTGTGACTTGCAAGTTTTTATTAGTCTTCAAAATACAGATAAATTAATATAACAAAATCTAGGGTCAAAATCAAAGGGGAAAAATCATAATCCAAATGGGGAAGAGAAAAGGTGGGTATGGGTTGTAAACAAAAGGTATCTCCAAAATGACTTCTCCAGAGGGTGTCAATCCCCTGGACGAAGCGAAGTATAATGGTGAAGGCCAAGGCTTTATCCTCTCCTTCATTAGATGGAAAACAGGGAACAGGTGTATACACTCTCCTGTGCTCATTAAAGAACAACGCCCCCAGCAGGCGAGCAAAGGGAACGCAGGGTCGTAACACCTCCCTCCTCAAAAAAAGATTCGGCCACGAATCTAAACAAAACAACAAAGAAAAGACAATTAAAACACTTCCAAGAACAAATACAAATAAAAGTTCTGGGGATCCAGAGAAACGTCGTCTCTTCCATCTTCAACACCTCTGGGCCCTAGAGATGCAAAGAAAAAAGAACAGGCAACGCAGAAATGTTACGCTCTAGAAAGTGTGTCAGCTATAACATTATCTTTTCCCCGGATGTGTTTAATATCAAGATGGAAAGGTTGTAAAATGAGACTCCATCGCATAAGTCGCTGATTTCGATTCCTCATCCGATTTAAGAAGACCAAAGGATTGTGATCCGTATAAATGGTAATCGGTGCAGCAATTGACCCTAGATATACCTCAAAATGTTGTACGGCCAACACTAGGGCAAGAGCTTCCTTCTCAATAGTGGAATAAACCTGTTGATGCCGGTTAAATTTCTTTGAGAAGTAACTTACGGGATGTGGAACCCGGTTCAAGTCCTCCTGCAAGAGAACAGCGCCCGCACCGCAAGCACTCGTATCAATTGCAAGACTAAAAGACTTCTCAAAATTTGGAGCGGTTAAAACAGGGGCACATGCCAGCAAAGCCTTACAATTTTCGAAAGCCTGCTGACATGTCTCAGACCACTGAAAAGAGAACTTCGGACTCAATAAATCGGTGAGAGGCGAGACTACACTGGCAAAATTTTCACAAAAGCTCCGATAATATCCCACCATGCCGAGGAATCGTCGCAATTCACGACGAGTGGTGGGAACTGGAAAGTTACAAATGGCTTCTACCTTGGTCTCAATGGGCTTTACACAACCATTTCCCACTACCTTGCCCAAATAGGTAACGGTTGCCTTCGCAAACTCAGACTTAGCGAGATTAACTGTGAGATTAGCCTTTTCTAAACGAGGAAAGAGTTCCTTAATCTGGTTAAGATGCTCAAACCAGGAGGAACTATACAGCACGACGTCGTCAAGATATGCCTCACATCCTGACATTCCATACAGTATACGGTTTACGAGTCGCTGGAATGTCGCGGGTGCATTTCGAACTCCGAAAGGCATCACCGTATACTGCAGGAAGGCATCAGGCGTAACGAAGGCAGATAATTCCTTCGCGCGACTAGTTAAGGGCACCTGCCAATACCCCTTTAAGAGGTCGAATTTGCTGACGTATCGGGCAGAGCCAACATGATCGACACAGTCATCAATTCGAGGTAAAGGGAAACAGTCCGGCTTTGTCACAGAATTAAGTTTTCGATAATCTGTGCAGAATCGATATGAGCCATCAGGTTTATTTACTAAAACACAAGGGGAACTCCATGAACTGAAACTAGATTCAGCCAGATTATGAGCAAGCAGATAGTTCACCTCTTGTTTCAGCAAATCTCTTTTAAAAGGATTGACTCGATAGGCGTTCTGTTTAAATGGACATGCGGTTCCTACGTCGATATCATGTTCGATGACAGAAGTGCGACCGGGAACGTCAAGGAAAAGAGAGGGAAATGACATCACCCTGTCAGTAACATCACTCCTCTCTTTCTCAGTCAAATAAGAAAGGTGAGAGGACAGGTTAAGAAGAATCTCAGAGTTTTTAAGTCGCCCGTCGACCTTTTCTCGAGAAAGGAAACTCTCATCCTCATCAGCATTCTCTAAAGAATCCCCACTCGTGCTGTGAAAGAGAGGAGACGATTCTGAAAAAGAGTCACAAGAGTTTACCACATGAACAGTAACGAAACGAATAGGAGCTATATACAATTTCAACAAGTTACTGTGACAGACTTGTACTTTTTTTCTCCGGTCAGGAGTATTCAACAGATAGTTATTATCAGAAAGACGTTTAGCTACACTGTAGGGGCCTGTAAATTTAGCCTGAAATGGGTTGGCAGGTAGAGGCAGCAAAGCCAATACTTGATCACCCACCTGAAACTCCCTCAGCTTAGCTTTTCTGTCAAAATGTTGTTGCATTTTTATTTGAGATTTACTCAACTTCTTTTTAGCAAGAGCTCGTGCCTCATACAATCTACGCCGGAATCCACTCACATAATCTGAAATGTTTTCAGAAGGTTTAGACGTTCGCCACTCATCAGCTAACACAGCCGTAGGTCCTCGCACTACATGTCCGAACACTAATTCATTTGGGCTAAACCCAAGGCTTTCTTGGATTACCTCACGTATCGCTAATAACATCCACGGCAGACCTTCTTCCCAATCCGCATCGAGTTCCACACAATATGACCTCAAAAGGGACTTCAGGGTTTGGTGAAACCTCTCAAGAACTCCCTGACTCTGCGGATGATAGGCACTAGAAATATTGTGGTTTACTCGAAGTTGACGCAGGGCTTTGGAGAACTGTTTTGACATGAAGTTCGAACCCTGATCGGACTGAATAACTTTTGGAATTCCAAAGGTCGACATGAAATTAGTGAGGGCCTTCAAGACAGATTTAGTAGTGATGGACCTTAGCGGATAAGCAGAAGGATAACGAGTAGTCTGGCACATGACGGTTAAAAGGTATTGGTGACCAGTCTTAGACCGGGGCAAAGGACCAACACAGTCAACTATCAAATGCTCGAAAGGTGTGGAGACGACAGAAATAGGCTGCAATGGAGCAACAGGTACTTTTTGATTTGGCTTACCGGTGATCTGGCATGTATGACAAGATCGAATATGTTTTGCCACATCTCGTTTTACCTTAGGCCAATAGAACTGTCGCAAAACCCGATCATACGTTTTGCGAACTCCGGTATGACCAGCAAGTCTTTGATGAGCCAAATGCAACACAGAGTCTCTCACTGTAAAAGGAAGCACAATCTGAGTTTTAGGTTCCAGAGAAACATCTTTATGCAGGACCACTGTCCGACAAAGCAGACCATCATCAAGAAAGTACGAAGAGGACAGAGGACCAGAACACTTCTTAGACCCGGCTGCAGAAAATAAAGGTTTAAGAGTGTCATCGCTCTGTTGAGCTCTAACTAAATCCTCTCGAGAGATCTGTAACAAAGAAGTTAGAGAACAGTCATCAACATCAGAGAGATCAACATTGGTTTTCTCAGGAGTGGACAGAACCTCAGAGGTATCAGCAGATTCATTTTTCAGCACTGTTGAATCTTTCTGGTCAGAAGACAACAAAGAGCAGGATTTCAAGTCTCTTTGCTTAGGACATATATACACATCAGATCCTGGCTTACCTGTATTAACAGTGTAAAAGAAAGTGTCATGCAGTGGAACTTCAACTTGATTTTCAGACAGGGGTTTAGCCATTGATCGAGTAACTGCACAAGCTGGAAACAAATCAGGAAATTCTCTACAATTGTCAACATCAGATTTCCTAGGTGTAGATGCTATTATGGGCGGAGCTGCCACACCACTCCGTCCCCAAACATTCCCACCAGCCAAGTCATTTCCTAGAATAAATGTAATCCCAGGGACTGGAAGTGCAGAACGAACACCAACTACTACATCACCAGAGACAATGGCAGAGGAAAGATGGATTTGATGCAAAGGCACTTCAACAAACCCCATCTCAAAATCTCGCACTAGTACATGAGTTCCAGTAGCGGTTTCAGAAGATAAAGGCAAAATTCCTTCTAGGAGAAACGACTGTGCAGCTCCCGTATCTCGAAGAAGACGCACTGGCACCGTTTCGTTTGAACCAGGCAATGACACATTTCCCTCAGTGATAAAAGGTGTATAATCAACGGAGGAAGCTATACACTGATCAATAGATTTATCACCAGCACTAGATAAATGACAATCTTTCTCATCACGAGTGTCAACAATAAATGGTGAAGTAGAAACTAAAGCAACTGGTTTCGACAATCTCTCTTTCTTCTTGAGAATTAGACAGTCAGATATTTTATGACCAGGCTTTTTACAATAAAAGCAAACCATGTCTCGTGAGAGTGCAGGCTTACTAACATGTTCAGCAACTGTCGCCCTAATATTCCTACTCATCACAGGAGACTTCGTCTTAGACTGAAAGCTAAACTTAGACCTACTCATATCGTTGGTTTTAAGACCGACTGAACTGAATGACCCACGATGGGTTAACACAAATTCATCAGCCATGATAGCAGCTTCAGAAAGTGTATTCACCTTGTGTTCAGTGAGATGCGTAGCTACAGCATGAGGAACACAATGTTTAAACTCCTCTAAGAGCACTAATTCTCTTAACTGCTCCTTAGTTGTAACTTTCATTGAAGTGCACCAACGATCAAATAAGTTCTCTTTTTCTCTTGCAAATTCAACATGAGTACATTCATCTGTTTTACTCAAACTCCTAAATTTTTGTCGATATGCCTCAGGCACGAGTTCATATGCATGTAACACAGCAGATTTCACCACATCATACTCACCACTCTGTTCAAGTGAGAGTGCAGAATAAACTTCCTGAGCTTTACCTGTGAACACACACTGTAACAATAAAGTCCAAAAGCTTTTCGGCCATTTCATGGATAAAGCAACACGTTCAAAGTGATAGAAATATTTATCCACTTCCTTTTCAGAAAATGGCGGAACTAATCTCATATTTCTGTGAACATCAAACACAGGTTCACCTGCATTCGCACGCGGCTGTGGAACAGGAGGCACATTCGCTTGCGCTGTCTTTGCTGCTAGTTCCAACTCCAACTTTTTAATCTGAAACGCTCTCTCGTCACGTTCCTTCTCAAGCTCAAGCTCCATTCTTCGCATAGCTAACTGATGATCTAATTTTCTCCCTTCAAATTCTCTTTCTACCGCTCGCTCTTTCATAGCGTGATCGTCACGTTCAGCACGAACTTTCGCGGCCTCTAAACACAATTGCTTCTCTTGCAAAGATAATTCTGGAAATTTTGTCTCACTTTCATAAACCTCAGCAGGAGTAGACACAAACGATTCACTAGGAGTAATTAACTCAGTGCTTACCTCTATAACTCCCCTATCAACAAGTGATCGCTTCAAAGTAGTCACGATAGTTTCCTTCAGCCTCTTTTCTTGAGAAGTAAGATCGACACTGAAGCGTTCGGCGATTTGCACTAACTGCTCCTTTGTACAACTCTCAAGCAAAGCTTCTGACGGACACGCAAAGAAATCTTCGACCACCGAAGACATTTTGTTCGTATATGTATACGCACAATAACACAAACGAAACTACTACACGTGAGACGCTGTTTACCCGAAATACAACTCCCATAAGCCACTGCTTCAAAAATGAACTACGTCACCGTATTACGCAACCTATGTTCATTCACAAAAACTCCCAAAGACTTCCCACAAGTCAAAACACAGTGTAAACGCGAGAATAAACCGCACTATACACACGAACACAATGATTTACCTTTACTTATTTGTTGAATGGATTTACCGTTTACAATATGAGAACTCCCGCTCCTAACTCAGAAAACACTAACTAAATCCTCCCTGGTCTTCAGAGATTAAGCGGCATTAAACGCTGAGCTCCGCGACAATCAGTCAGACTGAAGGTCCGGAAGCGTACCCCCTACAGAGAGTGAATCTCCACCCAGGATAACCTCCAAAAACAAGAAAGGCAAAATAACAAAACAAAACAACAAACAGTGCTCCGTCGGAAAGATTGTATTCACAATCCAGCTGGAAACACTCTAACTAAGCAGAGTTCTCATTTATAAAAGGTAATCATTCACAAAAACATACACACATACAACCCATACTTACCAACGTTTCCTACCCCCATAGGATCACGGACGAGACACCCAATTTATGTTACGGCCAGCTCGTTTCGACCGTACATAAAGGATACAAGTACACTGTGTGACTTGCAAGTTTTTATTAGTCTTCAAAATACAGATAAATTAATATAACAAAATCTAGGGTCAAAATCAAAGGGGAAAAATCATAATCCAAATGGGGAAGAGAAAAGGTGGGTATGGGTTGTAAACAAAAGGTATCTCCAAAATGACTTCTCCAGAGGGTGTCAATCCCCTGGACGAAGCGAAGTATAATGGTGAAGGCCAAGGCTTTATCCTCTCCTTCATTAGATGGAAAACAGGGAACAGGTGTATACACTCTCCTGTGCTCATTAAAGAACAACGCCCCCAGCAGGCGAGCAAAGGGAACGCAGGGTCGTAACAAGCATGTACAGGGTGAAGAGCAGCGGTCCTAGCACTGAGCCTTGTGGTACTCCATACTGAACTTGCGATCGGTGTGACATCTCTTCATTTACTGCTACAAACTGATAACGGTCGCATAGGTATGATTTAAACCATGATAAAGCAATTCCACTAATGCCTACATAATTTTCGAGTCTATTCAAAATAATGTTGTGGTCGATGGTATCAAATGCAGCGCTAAGATCGAGTAACACTAATAGAGAGATACAGCCACGATCGGATGATAAGAGTAAATCATTTGTAACTCTGATGAGAGCAGTCTCAGTACTATGATACGGTCTAAATCCTGACTGGAAATCCTCACAGATACCATTTCTTTCTAAAAAGGAGCATAATTGTGAAGACACTGCCTTTTCTAGTGTTTCTGACAGAAAGGGTAGATTTGAGATTGGTCTATAATTGACTAATTCTGTAGGATCAAGTTGCGGTTTTTTAATAAGTGGTTTAATAATAGCCAACTTAAAAGTTTTCGGTACATATCCTAATGACAAAGATGAATTAATGATATTAAGAAGAGGATCTATGACCTCTGGTAGCATCTCTTTTAATAGCCTAGTCGGTACAGGGTCAAGCATACATGTTGTTGATTTTGATGATTTAACGAGTTTAGCCAATTCTTCTTCTCCTATAACAGTGAATGAGTGTGTGTGTGTGTGTGTGTGTGTGTGTTTCTCCTATAGCAGTGAATGATTGTAGTTTTTCCTCAGTGACACTACAATGCTCTGTCTGATGTGATACTGTAGTAGACGCTGCATGGTTAAAATTCTCTTCCTAATATTATCAATCTTACATGTGAAGAAGTTCATAAAGTCATTACTGCTGTGCTGTTTACAATCATCAGAAGTTGAAGCTTTATTTTTGGTTAATTTAGCCACTGTATCGAATAAATACCTTGGGTTGTGTTTGTTTTCTTCCAAGAGAATTGAGAAATAAGCGGATCTAGCAGTTCTTACGGCCTTTCTGTATGTGATCATGTGCTCTTTCCACGAATTACGAAAGACCTCTAGTTTTGTTTTCTTCCAGCTGCGCTCCATTTTTCTGGCTGCTGTTTTAAGGGCCCGGGTGTGCTCGTTGTACCACGGCGTTGGACTATTTTCTTTAATCCTCTTTAAGCGCAGAGGAGCAACTGTGTCTAAAGTACTGGAAAAGAGAGAGTCAATAGTTTCTGTTGCAACATCGAGTTCTTCTATGCTATCTGGGATGCTGAGGAGATGATACTGATGAGGAAGATTATTTAAAAAGCAATCTTTAGTAGCGGCAGTGATTGTCCTGCCATTTTTGAAACGAGGGGGCGGCTTTGCAACTTTAGCTAAATTAAGTATACAAGATACTAAGTAATGATCTGAGATGTCATCGCTCTGCGGCAGAATTTCAACGGTATCAACATTAATTCCATGTGACAATATTAGGTCTAAAGTATGATTATGGCGATGAGTGGGTCCTGACACGTGTTGCCTAACTCCAATAGAGTTTAGTGTATCTTTAAATGCTAATCCCAATACGTCTTTTTCGTTGTCTACATGGATATTAAAATCACCAACAATTAGTACTTTATCTACGGCCAGTACTAATTCTGATAGAAAGTCAGCAAATTCTTTGATAAAGTCTGTATTATGCCCTGGTGGCCTGTATACAGTAGCTAACACCAATGTTGAACGGGTTTTGTCATGTACACTACATAACGTTACATAAAGCACCAAAACTTCGAAGGAATTATATTTGAAACTAGACTTCTGAGTAATACTGAAGATATTATTATAAATTACAGCAACCCCTCCCCCTTTACCTTTCAGACGCGGCTCATGTTTATAACAATAATCTTGGGGGGTGGACTCATTTAAGGTAATGTAGTCGTCAGGTTTTAGCCAGGTTTCTGTCAAACAGAGCACATTTAGATTATTATCTTTAATAATATCATTAACAATAAGCGCTTTTGGGGAAAGGGATCTAATATTCAGCAACCCAAGCTTTATCAATTGTTCATCTGTATTATATCTTTTGTTTATTTGTTGGACATCAATTAAATTTTTACTGTTGAATGGTTTTGATGTTTTTTTTTTGTATTTACTAATTCGGGGAACAGACACAGTCTCTATATGATAATATCTCGGTGAAAGAGTCTCTATGTGCTGGGATTTATCTGACTCCGGTGACGTGAGACAGCTAGCAGACGGTCGGTTTAGCCAGTTTGTCTGCTTCCTGACCTGGGTCCTAGTGAGTCAAGGTTTAGCTCTAAGACTATGTGCCAAATTACTAGAGAGAAGAGCGGCACCACCCCAGGAGGGATGGATGCCATCCTTCTTCAACAGGTCAGGTCTGCCCCAAAAACTTTTCCAATTGTCTATGAACCCTATGTTATTTTGCAGACACCACTTAGACAACCAGCCATTGAGTGATGATAGCCTGCTAACTATCTCATCACTCCTTCTAACGGGGAGCGGACCAGAACAATAAACAGCCTCTGACATCGTACTAGCGAGTTCACACACCTCTTTAATGTTAATTTTGGTGATCTCCGACTGGCGAAGTCGAACATCATTAGTGCCGACGTGAATAATAATCTTAGAGAATTTACGATTAGCTTTAGCCAGCACTTTTAAATTTGCTTTGATGTCAGGCGCTCTGGCTCCCGGTAAACAAGTGACTATGGTGGCTGGTATCTTCACATTCCGTGTAATAGAATCGCCAATGACTAGGGCACTTTCAACAGGATACTCAGTGGGTGCTTCACTGAGAGGGGAGAACCTGTTTGATGTTCTAACCGGAACGGAAAAGCGTTTTTTTGGTCTGCGACTATGCTGCCTCACTGTCACCCAGTTGCCCTGCTGCGAGGGCCCTGCAGCCGGAACCAAAGAATGTACAGAGTTCACTAAGCTATTCGCATCCAAATCAGTGTCTAAAGCTGTTACATCCTCACTACTCTCAGATAAAGTATGGATGCGTGTTTCTAATTCTGAAATCTTCTCCGTCAGCCTAACTATCTCCTTACATTTATCACATGTGAAGCCCTGTTCGCCAGCGGAGAAGCCTATACTAAACATGCAGCATGAAGTGCAAGTGATAATGACAGGAGAAGACATGACTTACCGTGTTTGTTGATTAATCCAACTTACCACTTACCACAATCATATGCTGGACACTATTTACTAATCCAACTAATGAACTCAGAGAGCAGGAGACCCGGGTGCAGAGATGACAAGCTAACAGGCTAGCGAAATGCTAACGTGTGATGGTGATTTAGATTAAAAGCTAGCGATGTCAAATTTAACGTGATAGGCAATTTTTAAACAATTTATGGTGATGAGTAAGTTATATTTAGCAGTAGAATAAAGAGGAGATATCAAGATAAAGATTCAAACGTGAGCAAGGCTGTACAGAGCTACAAACAGGCACACAGGAGGCACACAGGAAACAGGAGCAATCGATCAGGCAGGAGCCTGCTGTGTGTGTGTGTGTGTGTGTGTGTGTGTGTAATAAACCCTCATACAGACACGATCAGTGTGTGTGTGTGTGTGTGTGTGTAATAAACCCTCATACAGACAAGATCAGTGTGTGTGTGTGTGTGTGTGTGTAATAAACCCTCATACAGACAAGATCAGTGCATGCTCGTGAGTGAGCGTGTGCGAGTGAGTGAGTGTGCGTGTGCGTGAGTAAGTGAGTGAGTGAGTGAGCGTGTGCGTGTGCGAGTGAGTGAGTGTGCGTGAGTGAGTGAGTGTGCGTGTGCGTGAGTAAGTGAGTGAGTGAGTGAGCGTGTGCGTGTGCGAGTGAGTGAGTGTGCGTGAGTGAGTGAGTGTGCGTGAGTAAGTGAGTGAGTGAGTGAGCGTGTGCGTGTGCGAGTGAGTGAGTGTGCGTGAGTAAGTGAGTGAGTGAGTGAGCGTGTGCGTGTGCGAGTGAGTGAGTGTGCGTGAGTAAGTGAGTGAGTGAGTGAGCGTGTGCGTGTGCGAGTGAGTGAGTGTGCGTGAGTGAGTGAGTGTGCGTGTGCGTGAGTAAGTGAGTGAGTGAGTGAGCGTGTGCGTGTGCGAGTGAGTGAGTGTGCGTGAGTGAGTGAGTGTGCGTGTGCGTGCGTGAGTGAGTGAGTGAGTGAGCGTGTGCGTGAGTGCGTATGCGTGTGCGTGCGCGTGTGCGTGCGCGTGCGCGTGAGTGAGCGTGTGCGAGTGAGTGAGTGTGCGTGTGCGTGAGTGAGTGAGTGCGTGAGCGTGTGCGAGTGAGTGAGTGTGTGTGTGTGCGAGTGAGTGAGTGCGTATGCGTGTGCGTGCGCGTGAGTGAGCGTGTGCGAGTGAGTGAGTGAGTGAGCGTGTGTGAGTGAGTGAGTGAGTGTGTGTGTGCGTGTGCGAGTGAGTGAGTGTGCGTGTGCGTGCGAGTGAGTGAGTGTGTGTGTGCGTGAGTGAGTGTGTGTGAGTGAGCGTGTGCGAGTGAGTGAGTGTGTGTGTGTGCGAGTGAGTGAGTGCGTATGCGTGTGCATGCGCGTGAGTGAGCGTGTGCGAGTGAGTGAGTGAGTGAGCGTGTGTGAGTGAGTGAGTGTGTGTGTGCGTGTGCGAGTGAGTGAGTGTGCGTGTGCGTGCGAGTGAGTGAGTGTGTGTGTGCGTGAGTGAGTGTGTGTGAGTGAGCGTGTGCGAGTGAGTGAGTGTGCGTGTGCGTGCGTGAGTGAGTGAGTGAGCGTGTGCGTGAGTGAGTGTGCGTGTGCATGCGCGTGAGTGAGCGTGTGCGAGTGAGTGAGTGTGCGTGTGCGTGAGTGAGTGAGTGAGTGTGCGTGTGCGTGAGTGAGTGAGTGAGTGTGCGTGTGCGAGTGAGTGAGTGTGCGTGAGTGAGTGAGCGTGTGCGAGTGAGTGAGTGTGTGTGTGCGTGCGTGAGTGAGTGAGTGAGTGAGCGTGTGCGTGAGTGCGTATGCGTGTGCGTGTGCGTGAGTGAGCGTGTGCGAGTGAGTGAGTGTGCGTGAGTGAGTGAGTGAGTGAGCGTGTGCGAGTGAGTGAGTGTGTGTGTGCGTGTGCGAGTGAGTGAGTGTGCGTGTGCGTGAGTGAGCGTGTGCGAGTGAGTGAGTGAGTGTGTGTGTGCGTGTGCGAGTGAGTGAGTGAGTGTGCGTGTGCGTGTGCGTGCGCGTGAGTGAGCGTGTGCGAGTGAGTGAGTGTGCGTGCGTGAGTGAGTGAGTGAGCGTGTGCGAGTGAGTGAGTGTGTGTGTGCGTGTGCGAGTGAGTGAGTGCGTATGCGTGTGCGAGTGAGTGAGTGCGTGTGCGAGTGAGCGTGTGCGTGTGTGAGTGAGTGAGTGAGTGAGTGAGTGAGTGAGTGAGCGAGTGAGCGTGTGCGAGTGAGTGAGTGCGTGTGCGAGTGAGCGTGTGCGTGTGTGAGTGAGTGAGTGAGTGAGTGAGCGAGTGAGCGTGTGCGAGTGAGTGAGTGAGTGAGTGAGTGAGTGAGTGAGCGAGTGAGCGTGTGCGAGTGAGTGAGTGCGTGTGCGAGTGAGTGAGTGAGTGCGTGTGTGCGTGTGCGAGTGAGTGAGTGTGCGTGTGCGTGAGTGAGCGTGTGCGAGTGAGTGAGTGAGTGTGTGTGTGCGTGTGCGAGTGAGTGAGTGAGTGTGCGTGTGCGTGTGCGTGCGCGTGAGTGAGCGTGTGCGAGTGAGTGAGTGTGCGTGCGTGAGTGAGTGAGTGAGCGTGTGCGAGTGAGTGAGTGTGTGTGTGCGTGTGCGAGTGAGTGAGTGCGTATGCGTGTGCGAGTGAGTGAGTGCGTGTGTGAGTGAGTGAGTGAGTGAGTGAGCGAGTGAGCGTGTGCGAGTGAGTGAGTGCGTGTGCGAGTGAGTGAGTGCGTGTGCGAGTGAGCGTGTGCGTGTGTGAGTGAGTGAGTGAGTGAGTGAGTGAGCGAGTGAGCGTGTGCGAGTGAGTGAGTGCGTGTGCGAGTGAGTGAGTGAGTGCGTGTGTGAGTGAGTGAGTGAGTGAGTGCGTGTGCGAGTGAGCGTGTGCAAGTGAGCGTGTGCGAGTAAGTGAGTGAGTGCGTGTGCGAATGAGCGTGTGCAAGTGAGTGAGTGCGTGTGCGAATGAGCATGTGCGTGTGCGAGTGAGCATGTGCGAGTGAGCGTGTGCGAGTGAGTGCGTGTGCGAGTGAGTGAGCATGTGTGTGTGTGCGAGTGAGCGTGTGCGAGTGAGTGAGTGCGTGTGCGAGTGAGCGTGTGCGAGTGAGCGTGTGCGAGTGAGTGAGTGAGTGCGTGAGTGTGAGTGAGCGTGTGCGTGAGTGAGTGTGCGTGTGCTAGTGTTAATTTCGTCAGACGAGACAAGACTAAATATGTTCGTCAACGACCTTTTTTTCCGTGGCGAAGACGAGACGATGACGAGACTGCACCAATGTCCAAGAACGCCCACTAAGACTAAATTAACATGCTTTATTGTTGACGAAAAAGGACGAGACTAAAATGTTTTGCATAAAATAAAAACTAAGATAAAATCTCTCTTCATTTTCGTCAACAATTGTCTCTACTTTTTCTTAATGAGATGATTATTCAGCTGTTCAAAATATTCCGAAAGAGTTCGCGCTGTTGCTCGAGTACAGGTCTCTCTCATACTCCGCCTGTCATCTCGCGGCGGCGCGCATGGTCACGTGGTTCCCGGAGCGCTCAATACTTCTAGCGCTGTGTCAGTACATTTGAATGGCTTAAGCCGCGTAAGTTACCCAACAGCTTCACTATACAGGTGTTTGCAGCAATTTTTGGTAAACTGTAGCCCACAGCATAGTGTGCATTGAGTATTACGTCAGCCACATTTACAGTATCATTATATTATGGAGAGTGGTAGAGATGCAACATTGTTAACATTAATATTAATGTTTTTCTTGTATTTAGCCCTCAGATATTCCTTACTAATTGAGCCACACTTACACTCATTGATGGTCAAATGTGACCATACACCTTAACTATTTTTTAAAATAAATAGCCTATATTTTAATTCAATAATATTGATCTTTTGGTATTAAATTACTATTTGTGCAATACTTATGGTCCATTAATGACCACTTAAAATATTCTTCTAATATGTTTATTATTTATATTACAATTAGTGTATTAAGGTTAAAATAGAGAATTCCACTGCAAAGAGGCAAATTAGAGCCATTTTGTGGCTGGAAAAATAAAAATATTCACTTGTAATGCCATTACCCACTGGTGCCTGTATGGCTCTTTAATAAATATACATGTAGTCTAGTTGCTCAAAAAGTATTGCAGATCATAACTGCTTACGTATTTGTGAAACTTTGAAATGTTAATAATAGTGAATAGTAAAGAATGCAAGCAAATATAATAACCCCAAAAAAGTCTAAAATAGTGCTAAAAGGCAAA
>CM042257.1:50374574-50537074 GCA_023566225.1 Romanogobio albipinnatus | reverse complement strand
TATAGCTAGTACAGTCCATGCTAACCCATTTATCTTGTTTATCGATTCTGCTGTACCCACCCCCAGGAAAATAGACCAACCCACATTTGCTCTATCTGGTAAAGTCCCTATCACAGAATTAACTTTCTCTTCTGTCCATCCTTTTTCTTGTTTTCATTACCCGGTAAATACACAGATGTCCCCACGTTCATCAAAGCTGGGTAACATCAACCTGCCAACACTCGACATAAAATGATAAGCTTAACCTTAAACCCAAACTGTCGCAGGTGAAGTGTAATTTGGTCTTCTAAACGGGCAGGTAAAATTAGTCACTATCGCTGTACAATTCTCGGTTGTTTCATTGTTTGTGTCAATCCTGACTCAGACTCTGACTTCAGTCCTCTCGCAGTCAGATGTTGGATGTTTTGTTGGGATTTTCCCGTGCTCAATGTCCTTTGCAGCTCTCACTATCTCTAGCTGTTGTTTCTGCAGCCGTGCCAAAGTACAGGCTTTGTTCCCCTGGCACCTCGTCATGGCTTTCTTCACTTCCGGTTTCGCTCCTCCCCTTCCTGCTGGTGGAAAACTTTCTGCAGTGGCTTGCGTGTACCCACGTCGCCCTCTCAGACACTTGTACGGCAGTATGCGTTGTTAGGAGGATTTGGTAAGGCCCCAGCCACCTTTTCGCCTTCCAGCTCCTCCTCCCGTTGCCCTCTATCAACCCGAAATCACCTGGTTTGATGTCATGTAAAGGAGTCCCAGCTGGTTTCCCCAAATTTTACCTGGACACAGACCTTAGACAACAGAAAAGACATCTCTTTGCAATAATTCACAATTCTATTGATGTAAGCTATTGTTTACCCCCTTCCATTCCCATGAATGGTGGTCTTCCAAAAAACAAAACGGTCTCAAATGGGCTCTGATTTACTCAAGGCCTTTTCTCGTTTTCGTGTATATCAATATGCATCAAGATGCGAAAATTTTCAGCAAATATTAAAACCTCCTCATAAACCTCCATCATTTGAGTATCATTCCCCCTTTGGCTGCGTGATCGCCCATGCAGCCATTAATCATAATCATCGAAAATATTTTTGGGGTAAACAAGGCTTGCCATCACTACTCGTCCAGACGCCATTTTGCACAGTGCGGTCGCACTGCTCCCATCGCTGCTTTCCACTGGCCCTGAGTTGAAAAACTGCATAGTCTATAAGGAAGGCAAAACATTCGTGGTTATTTCAGATAATAAAAACATTCTGGCTGTGTCGTCTGTTGCACCTCCACGGCCTTCGCATCTGCGTCTGCTCTCACAGTTTCCTGTTGAAATAAACTCTTTGTTGTTAGTTTCGCTGCGCATTCTACAGATAGCAACCTAGCCAGTCAAGAAAATTGTGTCTAGCAGATTAGACACAAAAGCAGCATTCATAATTGTGCGCCCATCAGACTTTAACATTTTCTTGCGTTTCCACAGCGCCCCAAAATCGTGCTCAACTCCGAACGCATAACGCTAGTCTGTGTACATCGTTACACTCTTACCCTCCAGCAGCTTGCATGCTTCCGTCAAGCTACGAACTGCAGTCTTGACCAGAAGGGTTTCCCCAAAACATACTGAAAATATTCTATAAAACGAAAGACAACTCCATATTTCATCTCTGGAAGCCGGGCTAAGTGAGCAAGCACTGTTACTGCACTTCCGGCATGTTAGGGGTGTGTGATACCTACAAAATCCAAACACACGACACCTTGTTGCTATCAAGCGTTTAGTGACACATCACACATCCCTAGGCCAGACCCTCAGTCACTCCTCAGAGACCCAATACACACTTTAGAAAACACATATGAAGAAACAAACAATCAGTTGCTCTCTTAATTAATCAAAATCATAACAGACCTTTTTGGGGTCCAAAACACAATAGTGGTCCAACTCAAACTAAACGATAAAAATAAGTAAGATAGATAATAATCCATCTTAGCACTTTAAGTCTCTACATAAAACATCCTTCAGTCCTTCAGTCTACATTCTTTCATCCTTCAGTCTACATTTTGTGCTTTGCTCACAGTTCAGATGACACCTCTGTCCATGCAGGACACAGTTCCAAAGCACAAATGTCTATCATGCACTGATTCTCTTTTGTGTGTCTGCCAATGGGGTCACTTCGCTCTCTACCTCGATTTCATGCTACATTCTTATCTACATGCCCACAGTTTCTCACTGTGCTTCACAATCACCCTTCCTAGTTGTTTCAACATCATTTTTCAAACCACCCTGTTTTTGTTAAACATACTATTTCCAGCAGACCCATTCTCACAAATCATAGCCCACACCATATTTAACCACTAATGAACATTAATCTAAATTTGTTAATGTTAAATACACTTCATCAAAATGACATAGTTATCAATTCATATTACATTCAATCAGCTCGTTCGCTCATCTTTATCTCGTGACATCATACTTAATCATACTCAATATCCAATTTTTATCAAAATCTTTTCAGTTCCTGTTATCAGTAAACCATTCAACATCAATTCATCAGGGCTCTTTTCAAGAGTACCCTTTTCTCCATCCCCTGTCCATTAAAGCTCTTTAGACCTTCACTCCAACTGGCCCAAAATCTTAAACCTCTTCATTCATGTCATTTGGCAGTGGCACTCATCATCAAATCCTCACCTTGCCACTTAAACCCAAAATTGTTATAACTTTACCAAGAACTTGCAAATCTTTATAATCTCCCATATCACTTTATAAAGTATTCAAATTTGTTCTATAAGTCATCATCCATTTCTTTAAAGCCGTTTCAAAATGATTTTTCAATTCATATATGTCTATTAACACTTAGTGTGTTAGGGTGTTCATAAATTGTTCATAAATCAATTTTCCTCCAAAAATCTATCTTTTTGGGCTATTTCTCTCTTGTTTTAACTTGTCACATTATTCCTCTCTCAAAAAGATGCACCATATGCTCATTATTGTTTCTTATCTCTACTGCTCTGCAGAAACCAAAATATTATATTCCTCTTATCTCAATCCCAGTCACAGAAAGCCTTCTCTGCCTGCTCCTTCAGCCCTTAATACATAAATAGAAGCTCTCTAAGACATCTAATGTCATGCCTCCATTCAGAGGAAACTTAAAATAAAACTCTTTCTTTCTTAGAAGTTCTCCCTTTGTTCGCCCTCTGACCTTTCATAAATACTAGGGAGTCTCTGGATAATTTAGATTATAGTGACTTTAGTTCATTTGTCTCCTTGTCTCTGCCGTCCAGTCTATAAATTTACATTTGCCATTCTTAATCAATTGACATTATTTAAACTCCGACCCTCTGTTGAATTTATACAAGGGTCTTAAACCCATGGTGGGCGGCAATCTCGAACTATTCCGCTTTAACATATGCACTAATCCATAGATTAATTCAAAACAACATCATTAAGGACAAAGTAGTCATAATTACCATTAACAGACTGAGCTGGACACCAATCCATTTACAGCTCGTCCATGTTCTGGATCATCTTTTCACCAGATTCGCTCAGAATAATCAGCTTCTCTAGCGTTTGTCGTTTCACTTAACTAACCCATCTGTGATGATAAAAACACTCATTCCAGAGGTTAATGGCACACTACACTCAATCAGGACACATAAATATGAACTGCTCATTCTCAAAATGTGCTTTTACATGGTTTCTTAACCAGTTTCAAATCTGTTCATTACTAATCTATTTTTAGTTGGGTTGTTTTGTTCTGATATCAGTGTTTTTGTTTTGTCTCAGTCGCAGGCCGAGTACAATCCCTGATTCCACTCAAGCAGTCTCTCTCTCCCTCTCTCATCCACATTATCTTTTCAACAGTCTTCTAAGACTTTTACTATAATGTTAAATTCACTAATCCTTAATTCATTAATCCTTCACAAAGTTTAGAAATTTAACTGTTGAATTTTCAAATTAGAACATCTCCAATAAGTTATACTGTGAAATTGTTTCAAGTTATCTTTAGTTTAGATACCTCTGTTATCCAGAACTTCTCTTTAAACCATCCTCTTAAAGCCATCACCATGTCTCCAAATTATCCTCTTCCATCCTATTGACCTGTAGGATTAAGACTATGATAGAGACACATTAGTTCAATATCATACAGCTTTACTGATACTAATACATTTTGTTCTGTTCCACAAGGTTATCAATCACAATCACAGTATGGTCTCCGCTGGCTCTTAAATGCCAATCATTGCTCTTTTCTTCAGGGTGTTTCCTGACTCTCAATTTATGCGGTATTTGGTGAGCGGTATAGAGGGGCCATTATAAGGGCAGGGGCTACTGTGTCCAGTCTTGACCTTGGCCCCTACGAAACACAGCTTCCCCCCCCAACAGAGATGCTGCTGGCCTCACAGACATCTGCCTCACCTCTCATACACACCTCACATAAAACCCCCTCCTCCATATTTTTTTTAATTTTTTTTATTTATTTATTTTTGGTAGGGGGTCCAAGGCGACTTATCATGATTTCCCTGGCTTGGGTTGCCACCTGTCAGGCCGTAGGAAGTCTTACCCGTCATCGGTGAAACCACATCGTGCTCGCCTCTCATCACTTGAGATCTTTGACCCTAAACAGGATCCGATATTTTCTAGAGCCTTTTGGAAAGTGCATTCAAGAGTCACCAGAGCCATCTGGTCTGCTTTCAAATGAGTAAAAACATGGAGACAGGTTAATTATAACACAACTAAATCACTAAAATCCATCATACTTCTTCAAAGCTGCCCCATAGCAGTGCTTAGATTATTCTCAGTGAATTTAGCCAAAACACCTGTCCATTCAATTTAAAGTTCTGCTACATCTGTGACCAAGGCCATCAGTTCTGTACATGGTGAAGGCTAAGAGCAGACAGAAGTTACTGCTCATATCATACATTCATCAAACGTTTCAGTTCATTAAAAGTCTGTATTTTTAAAACATGTCTTATTGCCCTCTTGATGGCACCTTTTTTCCTATCTTAACAAATAACTCTATTATGTTCACATGATGCCTGTGCCTTTACTCATCAATATCTCCTATCATCTGTGGCACAGGCTCAGATATCAGCTTTGAGCTGGTCTGGGATCAGAGAGAGAGACTCTGAGGCCTTCAGGGCTGGTACACTGCACTTTCATAAACTTCTCACTCTTCACACTAGCTCAGTGTAAGATCTGGCTAGAAATTAAAATTGTTTTCAAATAAACATCAGACATTTTCCTTTTAACTCTATCCTTTGCCAGAATTGACATTTTCAAATGATCAGAATTTCATATTTGTATTTTTCCCCCACAATGAATTCAGAAACTATAATTTCCACTCAGATTGAGTCTCTGTTACTCAAGTTAGGCCACGTGGTGGCCGGATTGAGATTACAAATTGTTTATTTCAGCTCAGCACAATCTTATCTTTTGAAACCAAAACATCAGCTTCAAGGGCTTTCAACATTTTAACACCTATAGTTATTTCAACAACCCAATATTCAGTCAAATCATCATTATCAGAGTTTTGCAAAAGTGAGAAGAGCAAGAACATATTTATTATATATTTTTCATTTAAAACTCGGTTAATCAGGAGTTATATATCTTTGCAGCATGTTTTATCATCTTCATTTTTAATTTTAACCTCATATTAAAATTATCTCAAATCCTTCCTTCAAAAATAATCACTAAAGACTTCGTTAATCTTATTATCTCATTTTCATAGACAGAGTGTAAATCTCTGTTACTTTCTTTGTACTGGGTTTCGTTTACAGAATTTAGTCTGATGGCCTGATTTACCACACTTTCTGCACCTTATGGGTGTTCGGACACAATTATGTCCAAAATGGCCCTGCTGAGCACAATTAAAACACGCAAGCAACAAACAAGCAACGCAACCTGTGTGCTCCAAAAGTGGCAGTCTGTCTGAGAACAGAGTTCGCTCGGGGTCCAATAAAACAGACAATGGCTTGCAATTTGTGGTGCTATCTGCTTTTTCATCAACATCACTTTTAGTTACTCAATTGTATATCTCAGTCACTTCTGGGATTTTCCCTTCGGGTATAACGGCACCTCACCTATTTTACAAATTAATGAATAAGCACAAACATCTAGAAATTTGAATTTTTTTGTTCTCTCTTTGTTTGTAGCCAGTCAACTTGCCGATCAACTTTCCAATTACAATAAAAACATTTCTGCCCATTCCCTTCATCAGTCCACCAAATTTCTTTGAAGTCAGGGCTTCAGAGCGGAGCTGCTTACAGCATTTGCTCTTGTCCATCTCAAAATCTATATACCGACTAATCAAATTACCGATCATATCACTCAAAATGTTAGCCAGAATTTAGTCAACGTTCATACTCACCGGCGATGACTTCTGCGTGATAAGACAACATTTTCCTTTCTCTCTTATCTGCCTCTTTCCCCCAACATTTCACTGTTTGTTCTCATTTCTCACACACATTTCCCACAACAGCTTTTCAGTTTATCTCCCCTCTTCAACTGACTCATTCACCACTTTCAGTCTGGTGTTCCCTCGTTTGGGAAATCATTAATTAACTTCTCTGCCTTGCATTCATTTTTCCCATATAATTCTCATTTGACAAAATACCGGTGTATCATATTCAGCTAGCTTGCTTTGGGACTTCCCCATACTGGCTGTCTGTCTCTGTGGCTTTTCCCCTCTAGCGTACGCTAATGAATCTGTCGGACGTCTCCGTTCAGATCTGATCTCTTCACCCAAGACCAGACGGGCGGACACTCCCAATAGTGTCCTATCTTATTGGCTCCCAATAGCCCAAAACCGGCTTACAGCACGGTCTCCTCGCCCACGTGATATCTCAAAATTCTCTAAATTTTAATCACGTTGCATTCGCCCACATGGTTTCAGTTTCTATCCCATAAACGAATCAACCACGTTGTATTTGCCACAGAGTCAGACCCCACTATGGTTTATCCACCCCAATTTCAATTTTCAATTTAACTCAATTTTCAATTTCAAAATTCTTCCCCGAATTTTAAGTTTGTCTCTTACCAGAAGCATCCCGTTGCCACCTCGGGTTCGTTTGTTCCAGTGGTCGGACCCTCCGGACCCCCTGAGCTGTTGGCCTCTCTCCCTCAATATGTCGGGGTAGAGCTGTGACTCTAAAGTCCAGGATGATCAGTCACCATCCGCTCCCAGGGTCCAGAAGGCACATCCATGGAATCTCCGCTTCTGACACCAACTGTCGTGGCAAAATTTCAACTAACTCCGCATTACTGAATAAGAGACAAAACCTGCCCAATTGTCTTTATAAAGATTTAATTTCTTGCAAGAAATGAGTCACAGTCCCATCTTCAATGTCTGCAGAGTGCACTAACTAGACATAACAGCACTCAGCTTTTGATCAGTTTCCCAAACAAAGTCACTCCTCCTGTAAATTTCCAATCATGACGAGAAAAGCAGCACTTGCTCAAATCTATACATGACCTTTTACCAAGTAAGCTGGTTCTGTATGAAAATATGCAAATCAATAAACATTTAATGCGCAATGTTTAATGTATAGCTATGATTAAATTTTCCCATAACAGTTAAATTGCATATGTGGCGAACTCACAGCGCTTGGAAGATGAATCTAACACCATTGAATAAGAACAGAAAGCACTGATGTCGGTCCTGTACCTAAATATGCTAATTTGCTCAGCATAGTTTTTTAAATTGAATTTCAGCGATCTGATAACACTGAACCAATCGCGATTTCAGCTTAACTTCAGTTCAACATAAAGCCCCGATTAAATAGGTGCATGTTGCTTTAATACCCGTATTGTTTTCTTTGCATTCGTAGGGAGACTGATAGAGTCTAAATATGCTGTGCATATCTGTTCTGTTTCAGTTTTTCTAACAAAATACTATCTATAACGGTAACCGGTGTCATGCGAATCATTTACGAGCACTATGGACACAAGCGAGTCACAACGAGCGATCACGTTGCACGAGCAGACCGGCAAAAACCTGTGCGCGTCTCACACGATGCATGCGTGTGCTCTATACAGACATGCTTGCGACAAAGTTGAAAAAGAGAAAGATACTACACCCAATCGGCATCGGAATGCATAACCATATGCATATCACTGTGATAAATGCTGATGTAGTGATGTCGCCAGAATGGTGATGAAAAACCACAGCCGTGTCTTTGATAACATGCCCAGATAGTCCTCATGAAAGCGATTGATCGGAGTCTGACGTGAGACTTGCTCTTGTTAGTGAAGCACTCGCGTCTGTTACTGCGGTAACCCATTGAACAGAATGATAGGCTGACATGGACTTAGAACGCCACTGTATGCACATTATTAGTTATCATAGGACCAGCAATCGACCGCTACGCAACGTCCGGATCGTCAACTGAGTTGGAGCGTCATCATCTGCGAACTCAGACATGCGTAAGTAACGATCTTTTATACCCAGGTATTGGAATGTGATTGGATAGATAAAGTTAAAGTGACATGACAATTAAGTCTTCCCGGCAGAACTTATGCTAAAGCTTCCATTTATTTGGTACATTTATCTGAAAGACAGTATGAGGATGTGTGTAATTTGATCCAGTCTTTTCCCTCACTTTTTTTAGATGTACCTAGTAGAACCTCTGTCTTATGTCATGACATTGAAGTGGGAAGTGCATACCCAGTGAAACAACATCCGTATAGGGTGAATCCAAAAAAACGGGAAATTATGAAGAGTGAGGTAGAATATCTGTTAAAAAATGGGTTAGCCGTGTCAAGTCAGAGTCCATGGAGCTCCCCATGTTTGCTAGTACCCAAATCAGACTCCACATATTGCTTTTGTACGGATTATAGGAAAGTTAATAGTCTTTCAACACCTGACTCATTCCCACTACCTCGTATTGAGGACTGTATCGATAGGGTGGGAGCAGCCAAATATGTGACAAAGATAGATCTGTTAAAAGGGTACTGGCAGGTGCCTCTTACGCCACGGGCTTCAGAAATTTCCGACCTTTGTTACACCCGACAACTTTCTTCAATATACTGTCCTTGCTTTCGGGATGCGAAATGCTCCTGCAACATTTCAAAGGCTTATGCAAAAGGTTTTATCTGATGTACCAAAGTGTGATGCATACACAGTTGGACAGAACATATGACTAATCTTGAGTTATTGTTTACTCGATTGTCAGACGCTTCTCTGACTGTAAATCTCGCAAAGTGTGAATCTGCGAAAGCGGAGGTGACATACTTGGGAAAGAAGGTGGGTCAAGGGAGTGTAAGACCGATAGAAGTGTTGTGAACTTTTATCTTCTAAAGTGTAGGAAAACTTCAGAAGTGAAGACCAGGAGACTTCGGGATTCAAACAGACGTTATTCTTTTAATGAGAACACTCTGTGCTGTAGGTCGTCCGAATAGAGTCTGACTCAAACAGTCTAAACTGATAGGTTATATACATTTCAAGAGGGAGGGATTACATAGAGGCGGGAAATCTGAATAAAGCATGCAAATGAAGTGGGAACACACCCTGCTATCAGATCACTACCAGTCCCATTGAATCAGCATCACTATTCACATGCTGATACTGGCCAGGAACTCCAATTCCAAGAGCCATGCCAGAGCCATTAAAGACAAAAGGTGAAAGCCAATCAACCTAACGATTCAACGTCTGGGCTCCGAAAGGTGAGAATCTCAGTGATCTGATTAAAACAGGTCTGGCAGGAAAAGAGACAATTTCTAGAACTCCAATAATCATCTGATATCATAATTCTTTACCTTAAATGCTAAATACAATGTACTTTCAAATGTTGTAATCTTTCAGAAGCAAAGGTTTCTGCGATAACAACTTACCCATCTCCATCTAATAAACGTGAGCTGAGACGTTTCCTTGGAATGTGTGGGTATTATAGAAGTTTTTGTCAAAATTTCTCCAGTGTTGTGACCCCACTTACTGATCTACTCAGTGATAAGAGATCATTTGTATGGTCTAATGAGTGCGAGCATGCTTTTTTTGTCTGCTAAAGATCTTTTGTGTCACGCACCCGTTCTTAAGGCTCCGGATTTCTACCGTCCATTTAAGTTGCATGTGGATGTGAGTTCATCTGGGGCAGGAGCAGTATTGTTACAGGAGGACCACATGAATATTGATCATCCTGTATGCTATTTTTCCAAAAAGTTTTCAAAGTGCCAAAGTAACTACAGCACAATTGAGAAGGAAGCTCTTGCTTTAGTGCTGGCGCTCCAGCACTTTGAGGTTTATTTGGGAGGTAGTAGTGTGCCCATTATTGTATTCACTGACCATAACCCTCTGACGTTTCTTTCCCGTATGTGTAATGCCAATCAGCGGTTGATGCGATGGGCATTAATTGTACAGGAATACAACCTGGATATTAGACATTTAAAAGGCACTGAAAATGTTGTAGCGGATGCGCTGTCCAGAGTAGTGTGTGCTGAACCATAAGAGGTTGTTTTTTGTTTTCCCTAAAATTGGGGGAATATAGGAAAGATTTATTGGTGGGGTGTTACGTCACGGACGTATTAATTTGTGTATTGTATACCAAGAGTATTATTTGCCAGTGCATGTGTGTGTCTCTCTCTCTCTCTCTCTCTCTCTCTCTCATTATTAGGATTGATGGCCACCACCTGTGCTCGTTACCTGTGAGCGCTGCCCGCGCACTGACTGGTGCGTGTCCTGAGGAGTCTAATATAAAACAGCAGAGAGAGTACTGAGGAAGAGGAGAGACAGCGCAGCGTTTGAGATTGTTCCGCTCTCCAAGTCCAGACGAGCGAGTTGCGCTCTGTGGTGTATGTTCATAATGTGTGTGAGAGGGTGCCTTTGTAGTTTTTGTTATTTATGATTAGACAAGTTTTTCTATGGGTAACGTAGGGGGAGAGGATACCCATTACTTTTCTCCTGTTTATGGATTAGTTAGGGAGTGAGGGAAACTAAATGTTTTGTTTTGCTTTTTGTTTTGTATAGGTAAGTTAATGTTATTCCCTTAGTAGTTAGAGGTATCGTTTTGTTTTCTTTGGACTTGGGCCCTCCTCCCGAGGTAATACTTTTGTTTGAATTAATTTCGTAATATGTTTGTTTCTACGATATATCTTTCTTTTTGATAACGCCTGCTGACGTTAAATAAAAGGCAGACACGCCATGAGAAAATAAACTGGTTGGTTCATTCATTCTTCTGTGACTCTGGGACTGGAGAGCTGGAGATTCTCAAAGTCTCTCCACTTTTTTCTTTGTTCGTCGTTTCCTATTTTACCCCTAGATAAAAGGGGAGACGTAACACTGCTACATACTGATAACGGTCACATAGGTATGATTTAAACCATGACAAGGCAATTCCACTAATACCTACATAATTTTCAAGTCTATTCAAAAGAATGTTGTGGTCGATAGTATCAAATGCAGCATTAAGATCGAGTAACACTAATAGAGAGATACAGCCACGATCGGATGATAAGAGTAAATCATGTGTAACTCTGATGAGAGCAGTCTCAGTGCTATGATACGGTCTAAATCCTGACTGGAAATCCTCACAGATGCCATTTCTTTCTAAAAAGGAACATAATTGTGAAGACACTGCCTTTTCTAGTGTTTTTGACAGAAAGGGTAGATTTGAGATTGGTCTATAATTGACTAATTCTGTAGGATCAAGTTGCGGTTTTTTAATAAGTGGTTTAATAATAGCCAACTTAAAAGTTTTCGGTACATATCCTAATGACAAAGATGAATTAATGATATTAAGAAGAGGATCTATGACCTCTGGTAGCATCTCTTTTAATAGCCTAGTCGGTACAGGGTCAAGCATACATGTTGTTGATTTTGATGATTTAACGAGTTTAGCCAATTCTTCTTCTCCTATAACAGTGAATGAGTGTGTGTGTGTGTGTGTGTGTGTCTTCTCCTATAGCAGTGAATGATTGTAATTTTTCCTCAGTGACACTACAATGCTCTGTCTGATGTGATACTGTAGTAGACGGCTGCATGGTTAAAATTCTCTTCCTAATATTATCAATCTTACATGTGAAGAAGTTCATAAAGTCATTACTGCTGTGCTGTTTACAATCATCAGAAGTTGAAGCTTTATTTTTGGTTAATTTAGCCACTGTATCGAATAAATACCTTGGGTTGTGTTTGTTTTCTTCCAAGAGAGTTGAGAAATAAGCAGATCTAGCAGTTCTTACGGCCTTTCTGTATGTGATCATGTGCTCTTTCCACGAATTACGAAAGACCTCTAGTTTTGTTTTCTTCCAGCTGCGCTCCATTTTTCTGGCTGCTGTTTTAAGGGCCCGGGTGTGCTCGTTGTACCACGGCGTTGGACTATTTTGGTTTCTGAGCCAGGTTTCTGTCAAACACAGCACATCTAGATTATTATCTGTAATGATATCATTAACAATCAGCGCTTTTGGGGAAAGGGATCTTATATTCAGCAACCCAAGCTTTATCAATTGTTCATTTGTATTATATCTTTTGTTTATTTGTTGGTCATCAATTAAATTTTTACTGTTGAATGGTTGAGGTTTTTTTGTATTTACTAATTCAGGGAACAGACACAGTCTCTATATGATAATATCTAGGTGAAAGAGTCTCTATGTGCTGGGATTTATCTGACTCCGGTGACGTGAGACAGCTAGCAGACAGTCGGTTTAGCCAGTTTGTCTGCTTCCTGACCTGGGCCCTAGTGAGTCAAGGTTAGCTCTAAGACTATGTGCCAAATTACTAGAGAGAAGAGCGGCACCACCCCAGGAGGGATGGATGCCATCCTTCTTCAACAGGTCAGGTCTGCCCCAAAAACTTTTCCAATTGTCTATGAACCCTATGTTATTTTGCAGACACCACTTAGACAACCAGCCATTGAGTGATGATAGTCTGCTAACTATCTCATCACTCCTTCTAACGGGGAGCGGACCAGAACAATAAACTGCCTCTAACATTGTACTAGCGAGTTCACACACCTCTTTAATGTTAATTTTGGTGATCTCCGACTGGCGAAGTCGAACATCATTAGTGCCGCCGTGAATAATAATCTTAGAGAATTTACGATTAGCTTTAGCCAGCACTTTTAAATTTGCTTTGATGTCAGGCGCTCTGGCTCCCGGTAAACAAGTGACTATGGTGGCCGGTGTCTCTATTTTAAAGGGGTGGTAAAGCACACTCTTTCGAAGGCTTGATTGTGTTTGTGGGGTGCACTGTAACATGTGTTCATGCTTCGTTTTAAAAAAATGCATTATTTTTCATATATTTTACCTTTATTCTACACTGCTCTACCCCTCCTTGTAAAAACGGTCTGATGGTTTCCAGGTTGTATGAAGCCAGTCCCTCAAAAATACACAATGGGCTCAGATTGGTTAGCTCGCCCAGTGTGTTGTGATTGGCTAACCGCCTAGTGCACGTTTCTCGGAAGCGTCACGCCCCTTACCTTTACAGGTAGCCTCAGGCTACTAGCCTGTGCTTTGTGTACAATAGTGTCAATAAAACCATACCAAGAGCCCGAATCAGACCCAGACAATTTTAGTGAAGATGATCGAGCAGAACCTGTTCAGTCCTCAAGAGTAAAGACTGCGGATCTATAGTGATCGCTACTGAATGGCACTGCTACTTTTGTATTTTTAGAACGATTTGCCAAATATCTGTCACAAGAACAGGACAGGAAGAGCTAAATAAACTTATCATTGCATCTAAACCAACAACATGTTTATTAGATCCAATACCCACTAAACTACTGAAAGAGTTGTTACCTGTAGTGGAAGAGCCTCTTCTCAATATTATTAACTCGTCTCTATCTTTAGGTCATGTTCCAAGAATATTCAAGCTGGCAGTCATAAAACCTCTCATTAAGAAGCCACAATTAGATCATAATAACCTAGCAAATTACAGACCAATTTCAAATCTTCCATTTATGTCTAAAATACTAGAAAAAGTTGTGTCCGCTCAATTGTGCTCTTTCTTGCAAGAAAATGATATCTATGAAAAATTTCAATCAGGATTCAGGCCGCATCATAGCACAGAAACTGCGCTCGTTAAAATCACAAATGATTTACTTCTAGCTTCTGACCAAGGCTGTATCTCAATACTAGTTCTACTTGATCTTAGTGCTGCGTTCGATACTATAGATCATAAAATACTCATAGATCGACTTCAAAATTATACTGGTGTTCAGGGACAGGCATTAAACTGGTTTAGATCGTACTTATCAGACCGCTACCATTTTGGCTGTCTAAATGGGGAAAAATCCAGGATGATGTCAGTAGACTATGGGGTGCCGCAAGGATACGAATTAGGCCCTCTGCTATTCTCAATATATATGCTGCCACTTGGTAATATTATAAGAAAACATGGATTTAATTTCCACTGTTATGCTGATGACACTCAATTATATATTTCATCACGACCGGACGAAAACGCTAAATTATCTAAACTGACAGCGTGTGTTGAAGATATTAAATACTGGATGACGTGTGATTTTCTGCTATTAAATTCAGATAAAACGGAGATATTACTTATTGGTCCAAAAAACTGCCCACAAAACCTCGCACAATACAACTTTACCTTGGAAGGATGTCCTGTCACTTTATCCACTACAGTAAAAGACCTGGGTGTTATATTAGACCGCAACCTGACATTCGAAAATCATATTTCATATGTTACAAGAACGGCATTTTTCCACCTTAGAAACATTGCTAAGCTACGTAACATGCTATCTATTCCTGATGCAGAAAAGTTAGTTCATGCATTCATGACCTCGAGATTAGATTACTGTAATGCTTTATTAGCTGGTTGTCCTGCATCCTCAATAAACAAACTACAGTTAGTCCAAAACGCAGCTGCTAGAGTTCTTACTAGGTCAAGAAAATATGATCATATAACACCAATTTTATCATCTCTACACTGGTTACCTATTAAGTTCCGTATCAATTACAAAGTATTGCTACTGACCTATAAAGCCCTAAATGGTTTAGCTCCAGTGTATCTAACGGATCTTCTATCGCCCTACAATCCATCGCGCTCTTTAAGGTCACTAAACTCTAGGCTTCTGGTCATTCCTAGGATATCTAAGTCCACTAAAGGAGGGAGGGCTTTTTCACATTTGGCTCCTAAACTCTGGAATAGTCTTCCTGATATTGTCCGAGGTTCAGACTCGCTGTCCCAGTTTAAAACTAGATTAAAGACGCATCTCTTTAGCCAAGCATTCACATTATAATTACCTTTTATACTACAGTTAAATCGGAACAAAAGCATTAATATAATATTCTGAACAGCAGCTACGCTAATTATTTCCCATCTGCTTTTCTGTTGTTATCTCGGGACACTAGTCCTGAGGTAAATAGTTCGTCAGCTCCAGTTTGTATCCAGCCTCTCATGAAGACTTCGGATGCCCCAACACCTGTGATGAGACGACTCCACGCCTGTGATGAGACGACTCCACGCCTGTGATGAGACGACTCCACGCCTGTGATGAGACGACTCCACGCCTGTGATGAGACGACTCCACGCCTGTGATGAGACGACTCCACGCCTGTGATGAGACGACTCCACGCCTGTGAAGAGACGAGTCCATGCCTGTGAAGAGACGACTCCACGCCTGTGATGAGACGACTCAACGCCTGTGATGAGACGACTCCACGCCTGTGAAGAGACGAGTCCACGCCTGTGAAGAGACGACTCCACGCCTGTGATGAGACGACTCAACGCCTGTGATGAGACGACTCCACGCCTGTGAAGAGACGAGTCCACGCCTATGAAGAGACGACTCCACGCCTGTGATGAGACGACTCCACGCCTGTGAAGAGACGAGTCCACACCTGTGAAGAGATGACTCAACGCCTGTGATGAGACGACTCAACGCCTGTGATGAGACGACTCAACGCCAGTGAAGAGACGACTCAACGCCAGTGATGAGACGACTCAACGCCTGTGATGAGACGACTCAACGCCTGTGAAGAGACGACTCAACGCCTGTGATGAGACGACTCAACGCCTGTGATGAGACGACTCAACGCCTGTGATGAGACGACTCAACGCCTGTGATGAGACGACTCAACGCCAGTGAAGAGACGACTCAACGCCAGTGATGAGACGACTCAACGCCTGTGATGAGACGACTCAACGCCTGTGATGAGACGACTCAACGCCTGTGATGAGACGACTCAACGCCAGCGAAGAGACGACTCAACGCCTGTGAAGAGACGACTCAACGCCAGTGAAGAGACGACTCAACGCCTGTGATGAGACGACTCAACGCCTGTGATGAGACGACTCAACGCCAGTGAAGGGACGACTCAACGCCTGTGATGAGACGACTCAACGTCAGTGTTGTTATGGCCTAAATTAATACACGACTGATTATCTTTTTCGAACATTATTCTTTAACATTGTCTTTCTAACATTTTTACTGTTCATCTATGAAATGCACTTTCTGTAAAGCTGCTTTGAAACAATGTGTATTGTGAAAAGCGCTATACAAATAAATTTGAATTGAATTGAAAGAACGAACACTAAACATTGGCTTTACTAGTATCCAAATCAAACACAGAAGCATGTTTAGCATGCCTGTAGATAAACAATACATAAAAGCTCTAATCAAAGAATAATTTACACTAATGCCGAGTTCACTGTTGAGATTTTAAACAGTTTGTAACGTGAGGTGTTTGTCAGATAACGTTAAGTATGAATGAGCATTTAACAAACTGGTTTGCAGAGCCAAACAGCGCTGTCATGTTTACTTCCTTGCTACAACGTACAATTAACAACACGAACTATTACAGGAAAACACATCAACGAAAAATAAATCACACTTACAGGTTGTAGCCCGTACTCGCGAAGATTGTGGAAGCTTTCCTCTGCGAGATGTGCCGCGGTAGCCGCGCGTGCCCGCCTGTCTCGTGCAGCTGAACTCGTGCAGCTGAAGGCTCATGTATTGCAAATACAGATGAATATTGTCCATTATGTCACATTCTCCGGTCTTCTCCTCCGACCCCTGTCTGTCTCGTGCTTTGATTTATGATGGGCAGCATATATCCGATGCAAATGCGATCGTGTTCCCCTCATATCTCTTACACGCATGCATATAAGGTTGTATGTTAAACGCACTGCAACGCACCCACGTCCCTAGGAAGGCTGAAGAAAGTGGACCTGCACTCCAGATGAAAATAACAGCATTTCGTCGGCATTGGCAACAGCACTCCAGCCTACTAACCACAACAACGCTTCCCTGCTGCGATACAAAATGGCCTTGCTCCCCCTTATTTCATATTCTCGGAGGAGGGGTTTATGTAAATATTGGGGCTGGTTATGTCAGCAACCCTGGGTGAATGTGTAGTAGTCCCTAGTGGCCGTTTGCTGTAGTCCTTAGAAATGTATTTCTTTAAAAGCAAATATCTCCCTTTGCTTTAAACTTTGAACGTTGTAACTTTGCAGATGTTGTTTATGCTCAAACAACAACATTACACACTAGCTAAAGTTAGAAAAGTGAATCGTGGTTTACCACCCCTTTAACGTTCCGTGTAATAGAATCGCCAATGACTAGGGCACTCTCAACAGGATACTCAGTGGGTGCTTCACTGAGAGGGGAGAACCTGTTTGATGTTCTAACCGGAACGGAAAAGCGTTTTTTTGGTCTGCGACTATGCTGCCTCACTGTCACCCAGTTGCCCTGCTGCGAGGGCCCTGCAGCCGGAACCAAAGAATGTACAGAGTTCACTAAGCTATTCACATCCAAATCAGTGTCTAAAGCTGTTACATCCTCACTACTCTCAGATCCCATACGGAAATGTAATATATGACATATATGTCCCTATATCGCAAATGACGCCGTCATATATGCTAAATATAAGACAATATATTGCTATCACATATATACATATCTCTAGATATATGTTGATATAAGTTTATAACATATATCAATTTTCCATATTAAATTAGTATAGTGACATATATTAATACGATATATATGACTATTGTTTATATAATATTGTATGTTATGACCATATATGTCACCGATATGTTTAATTTATATATGCCCATTTATTTAAACAACATACATTTTATATGCCTACACTGTAAAAAAGAAAAAAATCCTAATTTTACGGAAAATAACTAAATTGTTTACAGTATTTTCCTGTAATTTTGAATTATGTTTAAAACTATGTAAAATTACAAACAATATCTGTAAATAAACATCTTGACTGTTATTTTAAGGATTATATCATTAATGACAAATACAGGAAAATGACTGTATTATTTATATAGTATTTTTCTGTTTTCATAAATTACATACAAATTCATGTAAAATTACAAAAAATATCTGTAAATTAACAGCTTGACCATTATTTTATCATTAATGACAAATCACAGTCATTCTCATTTTTTATACAGGGAAATTACTGTATTATTTATACAGTATTTTTCTGTTTTCTTAAATTACATACAAATGTATGTAAAATGACAGAACTAATCTGTAATAAAATATTTAGCTCATTATATTAATGGTTTATGTCCATACTAACAATTTAACATTATTCTTTCTCATTTTAAAGTAAATCTTATTAGTTTCACTGTAAAAATAAAATCGTAAAAAAAAATGGTAAATGACTGGCAGCTACGGCTGCCAAACAAAAACCGTAAAATTAAAGTAAAATATCTTAATTCAAATAAAGTGCAAAAACTTTACGTAAATTTACATTAAAAGTTTGAGGGTGAACTGTTATTTTACAGATTTCTCCTTATTTAAATTAAGATATTTTACTTTAATTTTATGTTTTTGTTTGGCAGCCGTAGCTGCCAGTCATTGGACTGTATTTTTTTTACAGTGTCAAGTCAAGTCAAGTCAACTTTATTTATATAGCGCTTTTAACAATGCAGATTGTTTCAAAGCAGCTTTACAGTGTTAAACAGCAAAATAATGCAGCCTAATTTTATTCAGCTGTATAGCCATTTGATGTCATCAGTTCATTTCAATTTCCATACGGTGACAGTGTGGGCTTTAGATCAATAATTAGATCAGTAATTTAGTTTACATGGTTAAATTAGTTTATTAATTAGATTTATTTCGATGTTTAGTTGAAAAATATAGTGTCCCCAACTGAGCACGCCAAGCCAGAGGCAACAGTGGCAAGGAAACCAAAACCCCATTAGGTGACCTAATGGAGAAAAATAAACCTTGGGAGAAACCAGGCTCAGTCGGGGTGCCAGTTCTCCTCTGGCCAATTTACAAACAACGTATTATTATTATTATTCTGGCTGCTTTACAGGTCAGAGGTCATAATAGATCGGAATATTCAAAGGACCGGAGGCAACACGCTGGAGACGGGTTTATTGAGGATGATGTTGATTAAATAATTATTAAAGTGCAATATTCGAATGATCGGAGGCAACACGCTGGAGACGGGTTTATTGCGGATGACATATCGATTTAAGTATTATTTAATGATAATATTCGAACAATCGGAGTCATCACACTGGTGACGGGTTTATTTAGATGCCGTGTCGATGAGGCAGTTGCAGGGGGAGGATAATTGACACGGTCTCTGCAGACACTTCAGGGTCCTGTGTTGGTCTTCTCTGGTCCACCATCTGATTAGGATACGGCCCAGATCTGGCTGACTGCAGTAAACCTCGGGATAAAACAGAGAGAATATCATTAGCGTAGATGCCATTCTTCTGATGATGTAACGAGTACATCAGGTGTTATGGGAAGTGTTCACGGTTCCGGCTGACCTAGTTAATGCAGCCTAACAATCAATTAATTGATAAAGTGTTTTATGTGTATGCCACAGTAAAGAGATGTGTTTTTAGTCTAGATTTAAACTGACAGAGTGTGTCTGCTTCCCGAACAGTGCTAGGAAGACTGTTCCAGAGTTTAGGAGCTAAATAGGAAAAGGATCGACCGCCTGCAGTTGATTTGGATATTCTCTGCATTAACAACTGGCCAGAATTTAGAGATCGCAGTAGACGTGATGGAGTATAATATGTTAAGAGCTCGCTCAAGTATTTGGGAGCTAAACCATTTAGTGCTTTGTAAGTAATAAGCAAGATTTTAAAATGTATGCGATGTTTAATAGGTAGCCAGTGCAATGTTGACAGAACTGGGCTAATATGGTCATACTTCCTGGTTCTAGTAAGTACTCGAGCTGCTGCGTTTTGGACCAGCTGGAGTTTATTTATTAAGCGAGCAGGGCAACCACCCAATAGAGCATTACAATAATCTAGCCTTGAGCTCATGAACGCATGAACTAACTGTTCAGCATTTTGCATTGAGAGCATGTGCCGTAATTTTGATATATTTTTAAGATGGTAGAAAGCAGTTTTACAGATGCTAGAAACGTGGCTTTCAAACGAAAGATTGGTATCAAAGAGCACACCCAGGTTCCTCACTGACGACGAAGACTTGACAGAGCAGCCATCAAGTGTTAGACAGTATTCTAGGTTACTACTTGTGGAGCTTTTTTGTCCAATAATTAAAAATTCAGTTTTTTCTGAATTGAGTTGCAGGAAATTACCAGTCATCCAATGTTTTATGGCGGCTATGCATTCCGTTAATCTTGTGAATTGGTAAATTTCTTCAGGGCGTGAAGAAATATAGAGCTGAGTATCGTCAGCATAACAATGAAAACTAATGCCATGCTTCCTAATAATATCTCCCAGTGGTAGCATGTACAGGGTGAAGAGTAGCGGTCCTAGCACTGAGCCTTGTGGTACTCCATACTGAACTTGCGATCGGTGTGACATCTCTTCATTTACTGCTACAAACTGATAACGGTCGCATAGGTATGATTTAAACCATGATAAAGCAATTCCACTAATACCTACATAATTTTCGAGTCTATTCAAAAGAATGTTGTGGTCGATGGTATCAAATGCAGCGCTAAGATCGAGTAACACTAATAGAGAGATACAGCCATGATCGGATGATAAGAGTAAATCATTTGTAACTCTGATGAGAGCAGTCTCAGTGCTATGATACGGTCTAAATCCTGACTGGAAATCCTCACAGATACCATTTCTTTCTAAAAAGGAACATAATTGTGAAGACACTGCCTTTTCAAGTATTTTTGACAGAAAGGGTAGATTTGAGATTGGTCTATAATTGACTAATTCTGTAGGATCAAGTTGCGTTTTTTTAATAAGTGGTTTAATAATAGCCAACTTAAAAGTTTTCGGTACATATCCTAATGACAAAGATGAATTAATGATATTAAGAAGAGGATCTATGACCTCTGGTAGCATTTCTTTTAATAGCCTAGTCGGTACAGGGTCAAGCATACATGTTGTTGATTTTGATGATTTAACGAGTTTAGCCAATTCTTCTTCTCCTATAGCAGTGAATGATTGTAATTTTTCCTCAGTGACACTACAATGCTCTGTCTGATGTGATACTGTAGTAGACGGCTGCATGGTTAAAATTTTCTTCCTAATATTATCAATTTTACATGTGAAGAAGTTCATAAAGTCATTACTGCTGTGCTGTTTACAATCATCAGAAGTTGAAGCTTTATTTTTGGTTAATTTAGCCACTGTATCGAATAAATACCTTGGGTTGTGTTTGTTTTCTTCCAAGAGAGTTGAGAAATAAGCGGATCTAGCAGTTTTTACGGCCTTTCTGTATGCGATCATGTGCTCTTTCCACGAATTACGAAAGACCTCTAGTTTTGTTTTCTTCCAGCTGCGCTCCATTTTTCTGGCTGCTGTTTTAAGGGCCCGGGTGTGCTCGTTGTACCACGGCGTTGGACTATTTTCTTTAATCTTCTTTAAGCGCAGAGGAGCAACTGTGTCTAAAGTACTGGAAAAGAGAGAGTCAATAGTTTCTGTTGCAACATCGAGTTCTTCTATGCTATCTGGGTTGCTGAGGAGATGATACTGATGAGGAAGAGTATTTAAAAAGCAATCTTTAGTAGCGGCAGTGATTGTCCTGCCATTTTTGAAACGAGGGGGCGGCTTTGCAACTTTAGCTAAATTAAGTATACAAGATACTAAGTAATGATCTGAGATGTCATCGCTCTGCTGCAGAATTTCAACGGTATCAACATTAATTCCATGTGACAATATTAGGTCTAAAGTATGATTATGGCGATGAGTGGGTCCTGACACGTGTTGCCTAACTCCAATAGAGTTTAGTGTATCTTTAAATGCTAATCCTAATACGTCTTTTTCGTTGTCTACATGGATATTAAAATCACCAACAATTAGTACTTTATCTACGGCCAGTACTAATTCTGATAGAAAGTCAGCAAATTCTTTGATAAAGTCTGTATTATGCCCTGGTGGCCTGTATACAGTAGCTAACACCAATGTTGAACGGGTTTTGTCATGTACACTACATAGCGTTACATAAAGCACCAAAACTTCGAAGGAATTATATTTGAAACTAGACTTCTGAGTAATACTGAAGATATAACTATAAATTACAGCAACCCCTCCCCCTTTACCTTTCAGACGCGGCTCATGTTTATAACAATAATCTTGGGGGGTGGACTCATTTAAGGTAATGCAGTCTTCAGGTTTTAGCCAGGTTTCTGTCAAACACAGCACATCAAGATTATTATCTTTAATAATATCATTAACAATAAGCGCTTTTGGGGAAAGGGATCTAATATTCAGCAACCCAAGCTTTATCAATTGTTCATCTGTATTATTTCTTTTGTTTATTTGTTGGACATCAATTAAATTTTTACTGTTGAATGGTTTTGATGTTTTTTTGTATTTGCTAATTCGGGGAACAGACACAGTCTCTATATGATAATATCTCGGTGAAAGAGTCTCTATGTGCTGGGATTTATCTGACTCCGGTGACGTGAGACAGCTAGCAGACGGTCGGTTTAGCCAGTTTGTCTGCTTCCTGACCTGGGCCCTAGTGAGTCAAGGTTTAGCTCTAAGACTATGTGCCAAATTACTAGAGAGAAGAGCGGCACCACCCCAGGAGGGATGGATGCCATCCTCCTTCAACAGGTCAGGTCTGCCCCAAAAACTTTTCCAATTGTCTATGAACCCTATGTTATTTTGCAGACACCACTTAGACAACCAGCCATTGAGTGATGATAGCCTGCTAACTATCTCATCACTCCTTCTAACGGGGAGCGGACCAGAACAATAAACAGCCTCTGACATCGTACTAGCGAGTTCACACACCTCTTTAATGTTCATTTTGGTGATCTCCGACTGGCGAAGTCGAACATCATTAGTGCCGACGTGAATAATAATCTTAGAGAATTTACGATTAGCTTTAGCCAGCACTTTTAAATTTGCTTTGATGTCAGGCGCTCTGGCTCCCGGTAAACAAGTGACTATGGTGGCTGGTATCTTCACATTCCGTGTAATAGAATCGCCAATGACTAGGGCACTTTCAACAGGATACTCAGTGGGTGCTTCACTGAGAGGGGAGAACCTGTTTGATGTTCTAACCGGAACGGAAAAGCGTTTTTTTGGTCTGCGACTATGCTGCCTCACTGTCACCCAGTTGCCCTGCTGCGAGGGCCCTGCAGCCGGAACCAAAGAATGTACAGAGTTCACTAAGCTATTCACATCCAAATCAGTGTCTAAAGCTGTTACATCCTCACTACTCTCAGATAAAGTATGGATGCGTGTTTCTAATTCTGAAATCTTCTCCGTCAGCCTAACTATCTCCTTACATTTATCACATGTGAAGCCCTGTTCGCCAGCGGAGAAGCCTATACTAAACATGCAGCATGAAGTGCAAGTGATAATGACAGGAGAAGACATGACTTACTGTATTTGTTGATTAATCCAATTTACCACTTACCACAATCGTATGCTGGACACTATTTACTAATCCAACTAATGAACTCAGAGAGCAGGAGACCCGGGTGCAGAGATGACAAGCTAACAGGCTAGCGAAATGCTAACGTGTGATGGTGATTTAGATTAAAAGCTAGCGATGTCAAATTTAACGTGATAGGCAATTTTTAAACAATTTATGGTGATGAGTAAGTTATATTTAGCAGTAGAATAAAGAGGAAATATCAAGATAAAGATTCAAACGTGAGCAAGGCTGTACAGAGCTACAAACAGGCACACAGGAGGCACACAGGAGACAGGAGCAATCTACACCAGTGTAGGTGTATTTTACATTCAAACTGTAATTCTAGATACAAATATAACAAACTATATAGCAAACTAAATATCAAACAATAATCTGTTTTTAAAGAGTACAAATCTGCACTGCTCTCCAGGTTGAAACTTTCAAGCCTCTGCCCACACCACAAAACACCACTTGACCAATTAATTAAATATAACAGCAAATAAATATAAATATACATGTTTGCTAACTTTAGTTTAAAACAAGTTATTTCTATAGTTGTAAGGTTATTTGCTGTCTTTCCGTGTTCACTTGAGCGTGATTGGTCAATCTGAACATCATCTAGAAATCTGGCCAATGACAAGTGCGTGCCTTCTAACGATCAAGTTTGAAAATACAGCCGTTGCCGTTGGAGTGCTCGCGGTCGCAGGTGCAGCTTCTAATCTGCAACAGGACTGCTTCTTCGGTCCATTAATCAATCAATCAATCAAAAATTTATTTATACAGCACATTTAAAACAACACAAGTTGACCAAAGTGCTTTACAGATTCCACAGTACAGTAGTAAAAACAGTCATCCATAGACACAAATCATTCAACCACATAAAAATAAGGACAGTTGAAAGCAACGGAAAATAAATGTGTCTTTAACATAGACTTAAAACCATCGATGGAGTCACAGGACTTGATGTAAACCGGGAGACCATTCCATAGCCTCGGTGCCGCCACCGAGAAGGCTCGATCTCCCTTTGTTTTCAGGCGAGATTTCGGAGCCTTTAACAATAAGCTTTGCGATGATCTTAGTGGTCTGGGGGTATAATGATGCTGTAATAACTCTGAGATGTAAACAGGGGCTTGTCCATGTAAGCCTTTAAAAACCGTTAAAATGCCATTAATGGCATTACACGGATCATTTTACATCTGTTAAAATCTTATTTTGGACGAATTTTGATTGTGGGATGTCGACTGAGAACGGAAAACATGAATATGAACAGACATTTAAGTTACCAATGGCGGACATCAGACGGCAGAAGGTAAATAAATCCCTTTATATTTTTCTACTGTCACATCAATATATAGAGCATTGAAGTTATCATTTCTAATCGCGAATAACTTACATATTCTGTTTCTGTGTTTTGTTATGTTGTAATACTGTTAAGATAGGGCTGGGCGCTATGACGAATATAGTGAGAGATTTTACAATTCTGTTACGTTTTTATATCGCGGAATGGAAATATATCCGCTAGAGCTGCACTAACGTTACTTACAGTCATTGACATTTTGTATGAATGTACAAAAATGTATGAATGGAGAATAAAGAGTAACGTTAAGCCGCCTCTCTCAGACAGCATGCGATCCTGAAATCAATGATCCTTTCGGTAAAATGCACACAATTATCTCTAAATCCCTGTCATGTGAGGTATTCTCTTGATTTAAACAGTCAGTTATGTTTGAAGTAACGTTAGAGTTAAACAGGTCAAGTTAACGTGGGGAATCCCGGATGCGTGTCATTGTGCATCCGTTCTTAAAGGGGCGGCAGATTAATAAACTGCCCTCTCATAATTTGAATCAAACAACAAAAGACTAGAGAAGACCTTCTGCGTTTCTAAGAATCAAGTGATATTAATGCATAGAATATCATACAGTGAAGACTAAGCAGTATTATTCTGTAGTATTTCTTAATAAAATAGCTATAAAATAACTATATTAATTTGTGATATCGTTATTGTGAAATAAAAATGTCTCATGTATGTAGAATAATATGGTCTTAATGCCCATCCCTACTGGTAGTTTTAAGATCAAGCTTGTCATAAAAAGTAAAGGAGCTTTGGAATGAGTATCTGAGAACACTGTCATGTTCACTCGTTCAACAGAGAGGACAGGAAACCACCATCCTCGGACTCTGAAGAATTACAGGCAAACCAGGATTTTGGATCTACTGTGATGTTTTTGTATGGACCTGGTGAGTACATTTTGCAAGTCCATGTCTCTGTCAGTAAGTTGATAATTAATATTCATGTTTTATCAAACAAATTAATATTCATTTGTGTGTGTGTATGTTTCTTCCCTCATGATCCAGAAGTTTTGGGAATGGAAATCTGCCACATGATCTTCAGAGGAAGTGAGTATTCATGTCATCTCCAACATTAATACTGTTCAGTAGCCTTATGTGTGTGGAGATGTGAACACAGGCAACTCAGCACCAGACACAACTCTGGTTCAAACGGGCCTTGAGTTTAAAAGCATAGCTCACTCAAAATCAAAACTCCCTCATCGTTAACTCACCCTCATGTCTTATCAAACTTGTATGACTTTCTTCTGTGAAACTAAATATTTTGAATAATGTTGGTAACCGAGCTCCATTGGACCAAATGTTCTGGACAATAATCAGCAATAACCATCTCACAGCTGAGCGGACTCTGTGTTCATATAGCCAGAATATCTCAATGTCAAATGTTGTTTAAAGGAAAGGTACAAAAACAAAATCCTCCCTTTTTAAGGACTTTTTAGTGAATCAATGTATTTTTCTTTCTTTCTTTTACAGATCCAGCTGATTACTGGAGATCTGGAAGAGGATTGCTCTTTATCTGGTGTGTCTGTCCCTTCTGGAGCAGAATCATGGACCTGTTGTATGTTTTGATTTATATTTCTTATTACACTATATCGCTTGGATTCTGAATTAAAGGTAAATGTTTGTCCATATATATATTATCAGAGCTATATGGAGCCCTCGGGGCTCAGTTGAATATAGAGGAAAACAATATAAAACTTATTTGGAAAATACAAAGCTAACAGTAAATGGCACAATTGGTTATTTTGTTATGAGGTGAAATCATAACCTCATGATATTAGTAACCTTAACTTATAAGATAAATGAAACTTTTTAGTTTTTCAATTCCTCCTGGGGGCTCTGAAGAATTTGTTTACACACATTCACATCTGAATAATGAAGTTTCAGAATCAATAGTGAATCAGTGACAATCTTGTAAATGTATCAGTTCTGTATTTTTTTCAGATTGAAATTTTATTCAACTTAAAAAATGTGATGAAACTGTTCCACTGTTATCTGTATTTGAAATGTATTATGTATTGTTTTGTTTTACAGACTGTATTTTGTCTTCCAAAATAAAACTGTAAATTTAACCCTTTATTGAATGTTTTTTTATTGTAATAATCTGTAAAATAACAGTACTGTATATTTTTAGTACTGTCACTTTATTGAAGGTGTTTGATCATAATAATCTAGGAAAAATCAGTAAAATAACAGTTTTACACTGTTAAAAAAATGGTAAATGACTGGCAGCTATGGCTGCCAAACAAAAACCGCAAAATTAAAGTAAGATATCTTTAATTAAAAAAAAGGAAATAAATCTGTAAAATAACAGTGTTTTTCACTAAAACTTTTAATGTAAATTTCTGTAAAATTATTGTTTTTGCACTTTATTTGAATTAAGATATTTTACTTTAATTTTATGTTTTTTGTTTGGCAGCCGTAGCTGCCAGTCATTTACCTTCTTTTTATGATTTTTTTTTATTTTTACAGTGTATGGTTTCCTTATGTATTCATTCCTTGTTTATCTTATTTGAACAGCTTGAACTTTTAACAAGTCTACACAATCCACAATTCATTAAACAAGTGTTTTTAATTTTGCGCAGCTTAATTTTTCTTTTTAAATTAAAACTGTTTTAATGTTTTAAATGTTTACTGTTTTACTTAATTTTTGCTAACTGCACCGTTTAACATTTAATGATTAGGCATGTCATATGTATTGCATTGCAAGTGTGTAAGTACACATCCATAACCTATATTTAAAAAATGTACGAAATTAATGAAAGCATGTTTTACATTTGTTCAGTTTACATCATTAATTCAAAATATTTAGCAATTAATATACATAATATAAGAACATAACAAAATATATGTGCACACAATGTTTATATATATATATATATATATATGTCATTTATATATTCCATATACATTTATCAAAAATATATTTTATATATATATATATATATATATATATATATATATATATATATATATATATATATATATATATATATATATAATTTTAAATGTAAAATATATAATAAGACTATATAAAACATATATTAGGGACATATATGTAACATGTATGCAAGCAATATGCTATGCATATATGTGTAGTTTGTATATTGAACATATATACAAAGAAATATATGTAATGTATATTGATAATTATATATGTGACATATATATAAAATACTGTATTATACATACATAAAATATATGGGCTAGTTTTATATGTCAATATATGAAATTGTTCCATTTTCTAATAGGTTTTATATATGGGCAGATATATATGTACATATATGTTTTCACTTTCTATGTGGATATATTTCATATATGTATATTTCATATGTGTACATATATTGCATTTCCGTATGGGTATCTGCTGCCCTGATGCACTTGTAAGAACCGGTTTTGCTGCTAAGACAAAAGCTGAGACTACACCCCAACAATAAAAGTCACTAATCTTGAAAGAAAATCTCACAGAAACTGTGACACCACCCTGATCAAACGTTTCCCCCCCTCCCCATTTTGCCCTCTCCTTGCCCTGTTTTCATGTCAACAAATGCAGATATACCAATGATGATGTATCTTGCAAATCTATTGTTTTATCCATTTCATGTTTGGTGTCCTTTTAAAGGTCTCAGTGCGAATGGTAGAATGGTCTCAGTTTCACTGCAGTCACTTATAGTATTAGAAAGATTGAAAACTAATGAGAATTCTGTTCTCTTTTTGAGTGGTCTCTTCAAAGATATCTGATGTCTCTCCCCCAAAACCAGGTGTTTGTGTTGCAAATATTTACAACCCCTTTTGTTCTAGTTGGAGTATTTAAGGGAGGGAAACAGAACAGAAGGGGGGAACATTCTGTAGCCAGAACCCCCCATGCAGGTTGTGTCAGTGTCTCTGAGGCACTCACACACTCTGTGTGTATTGTGCCAGACATTATGACTCTTTGAAATTATTCTCATATTACCTTGCGATTGCGTTTATGTTTTTCCGCTGATCAGTTGTGTACCATGGATTCTTGTTTACTTATTTACTTTTCCTGTCTGGCCAAAATAAATGTTAATCTTGATTTATCTTGTATTGTTCTGAAATCATTATTCTAGTATGGATCGATGCTTACTCCTTTATTACCGCAAAATCTAAGGTTATGATAGGTCAAACTGATGACGGCACGACTGAAGCATGGGCGCAGCGTGCACGATATTCTGATTTCTGTCTATCGCTGGATTAACAAGTGGTAGCTCAGAGATATTAATAAAATTACACTTTTTGTGGAGTGAGCATGTGCAACCCCTGAAAGGTAAAATATCTACTCTACCTCCTCTGAGTAATTCAGACCAAGCCATTAGTATCCGTTTTTGGGCTAATGGATGGAAGTTTACACACTCTATGCGCGAATACACTGCAGGCTCGCTCTCGCGATCGTATCTCAGGTAAATCATCAACACTATCATTACTTACATGTGTGTTTTTGAACTAATGACATTGCAATCGGCTAAAATGCATGCGCTGGTTACTTTTCTTCCAGAACAAGTGCGTACTCGAGTGTTGCTTCACATTCACGTGAATCGCGGCACAGCTCCGAGAGCAACCGAACTCCGGTTGTGTGTTCTCGGGTTCAGTACCTCAGTGCACACCAAGCTCTGTATGAAAGCTTTCACATTAGCAATGTTTCATGCGAACCGTGCTCCATTTCAAACTAAACTGCCAGAGTAAAAACGCCCTGAGACAACAGAAGAAGAACACATCGCCTCACACACACACTGTAGACTTGCGGGATTTAACGGTTGCGGTAACTTGGGGCGATGTCAAATAACAGTCATATGTTTCAGCATGTTACAATAATTATATGGCTTGAGTTGATATAGCCTATCCCCTCATGAATTAAACAGTTTGTTATCCTACAGATTGAGAGCGTGAATGGTCTCTCTCTCTCTCTCTCTCTCTCTCTGTTTATATGCGTGTAGCCTTTACACGCGTGCATGCGGGGGAGGAGTTGTGATTTTCGAATAAAAATCGAATAATTCCCAGCGATCTTCAAATATTATTTTTGCTTGAAATGCCCATCCTTACTATGTAGTGACCTTTAATCTGGAGTAGAAACTGGGGGAGTGGCTTCATTGTATCAGAGGTGTGTCACTTTGCTCACAGCTGATTGGTCTAATTTCAGTTTGAGATCTCTTATCCAGAACATAACCTGCGCTGGAGCAGGCTAGCCGTGGAGAGTAAGTTACTATGGAGATGAACACGGCTAAAAGCCAAGCCTCTTTAATGGTACCAAAAACCCAGGATTGGCACAAACTAAGCTTAAACACATCTGGTTAGCAGCTAAACCGGCTTCATGGTACAGGCCCCAGGTCAGGAGCAGGTTTTCTTTGGTAAACCCAGAGTTTCTTTCGGTCTCCTCCCCCTTTTTAAAGTGCCAGCTGTGTTTAAATACTTCATTCATTTATTCACACTGCAAAAAAAAGTATGTATATCTAGTATGCCTATAAAAAATGTGAAATTCTTAAATCAAAATGCATCCTCTATATAAGAAAAATGATATAAGATATTTAGTCTTGTTTCCTGGGGGATCTGAGTAAAATAATCTGCCAGTGGGATAAGAAAAACTTTACTTAACACCCTGGCAGATAAAAAAATATATTTTTTAAGAAATCCAGACTAAACAACAAGACAAAAATAGTAAGAAAAGCATTTGTTGCAGTGCAGGTTCATTCAGTCATTGCTCCTCTTCCCTTCATGCAGACACAAACGGCATGTCCCTCACAGGATCCTGTAGATGAGGAGGCTGCATTCATTAGAGAGTTAGAGACTTTTTTGTGTTGCCATATCCACATGCATATTTATTTGAGCAGCGTATTCCCATAATCACAGCTTCTGAAAATGACACGGATTACTGTATGGGATGGAAGGATGCCAGATGGAAGAAGGGCATTCCAAGATATTATATGCCATAACCACCACATCCGTTTTATTCGCAATGTATTTTGTCATCTTTATTTCCTACAAATACAAGAGCAACAGTTATTCTTCCTCCATCTCATCTGTCAGTAATGCTGTGTTTGCAAGCCTCTGCCAGTAGAAGGCAAAACTTCATTTAGACTTAATTGACAAAACGAAATATTCCACAAAAAAACTATATAAAACTATATTACTGACCTGGCCGCATGGTCACTGTATGATAATTGAGCTGAGCTGATGACGTCAGTGTTTTCTCCAGAGCGGCTGAATCAGATTCTGTGTCATTATTCTCCTGTTTAACACTGAAGCTGCTCTGAGACAATCTGCTTTGTAAAAAGAGCGATATAAATAAAGCTGACTTGACTTGACTCAATTACTGACACTGATTAAGAAATGTAACAGGTTGGATCAGAGAACATTTAATTATATGAAAGAGCATTAGACTATGTGGAAAAAGCTGCTGCACATTGAAATAGACACTGAATATTTGCGCTTAACGCTTTAAACTGTGAACTGTGAACTGTAGTGGACTCAAGTAGGGAATAGTGATTGAGGGTTTGGGGGCGATTTCGGATTCAGTCTAGAAGAAGAAAAATCTGCTGTGCTGTGTTTGAAATCGGCCCCTATACCCTCATTCACTATTCCCTACATTACTCCACTTATTAGTCCACTTGAGTAAGTGATTTCGGACACAGTGCACAGGAAGGGCTGCCGCAAAAGCATAGCTTCTGTTTGCTGTTTAATCATTTTTTGAATCATTTGCGGTTTGGAAAATGGATGAATGACTGACTCAGATGAGGGTGCATCTCCTGGAGAGACACGGGAGTTCATGCAGCGAACGACTCTCACAGCGCATTATTCTCTAGCCACTGAGCGGACATCATTTCTACACTCATTAGTTCAGTGCATTGTAGGATTGAATGAGTGCACTCAATTAGTGGTGGCGAGATGAAGCCTCATGAAGCAGTGTTCACTATCTAGGGTTCACTACCTAGTGTACACTAGCTAGGGTTCACTACATAGTGCTTACAGTGCACTTATTACAGGGACAATCCCGCTGGAGCAACATGGAGTAAAGTGCCTTGCTCAAGGACACACTGGTGGAGACCGCTGGGATCAAACCAGCCACCTTCTGCTTATCAGTTCAGTGGGTTAACCCACTGGACCACCATCTCAGTGCTCACTATCTAGTGCACACTGCCTAGTGCTCACTACATAGTGTACACTGTCTAGGGTTCACTGTCTAGTGTTCACTATAGTGTGAACCCTAGGTAGTGTACACTAGGTAGTGATCACTAGATAGTGAAGTACACTAGGTAATGAAGTATTGAGGCTGAATATTATTCTCTCTAAACTCGTGGCCGGGATGCACAGAACTATTTCTTTATATCTTTTTTCAAATGTAGGCCTATACATTATTTTTGAAATGCAAGTTATTTATAAATATAACAAAGTAATTGCTCCATTGTTCTGTTTTTGTAATGTATTGACCTAAGTTCATCATCATCATCATCATCATTATCATCATCATCATCATCATCATCATCTTCCGCTTATCCAGGGCCAGGTCGCGGGGGCAGCAGTCTAAGCAGAGACGCCCAGACTTCCCACTCCCTGGCCACTTCTCCCAACGCTTGTTTCCTGGAAATGGTGTGTAACGAGTTTGAGATGCGTTTTCTCTCGTTTGGTGGGTGTGTCAGTGATGTCAGCCCAATCAGCAGCAACATGTTTATAAACCCTGCGGTATTAAAGAGACAGCGCACACAATGGGTCCAAGTAAAGATGTTTACAAATGTATCCGCTGCAGCTCAGTATACACAACAACTGAAGATATTAGAAGACGTGATTGTTGTTAAAAAAATAATAATAATTATATAGTATATATATATCAACATGATGATGTATTTATTTATATTTTTAGCTTCATTGCAAGTCAAATTTCATATATGGTAATTCAGTGCTTTACATGTGAGAAAGTAAAATGAGAAAGAAAATACAAGCTATTAAAAAAGTAAGAACTAGAAATAAAATTTAATTAAATTAGAATTGATTACCAGGAGATAAAAAAAGTTCATTAAGTGGGATTGGGATGTTGTCTTTTATTCTGGACTGCATGTATTTTGCAGTATTAAACAAGTATTTCTATCGATTTCATCAGGCTCAGAAAATTACTCAAAAGGAACCCAAAGAATGGCCTTCCCAGCTGCCATAGTTGCAACTCTTGTGTCATCAGAGCAGGGTGTTCAACGCAGCACCGCTTCCGTTTAAAAAATGTTTTGCAACGTTTTCTCGGGGCTGAATGCAGCCCTGCTATTGGCCATTTAACGCCGCTCAGTTCAGTGTTGCCAAGTCTAGAATTGGGCTGCTTTTACACGGTTGCTCTGAGTTGTTTGTAGCCTATATGTGTGTGTGTGTGTGTGTGTGTGTGTGTGTGTGTGTGTGTGTGTGTGTGTGTGTGTGTGTGTGTGTGTGTGTGTGTGTGTGAGATGGTTAAACAGTATAAATGAATGCTGTGCTGGGATAACTAGAGCTCTTCTTAAAAAAAAAAAAAACTAGAGCTCTTCCTCTTACTTTGTTCTTATATTTCTGTATAGGCTATTCTTTAGGTAGGAATAAAATACAATACCCTTTTTATTTGTATGTATTTTAACACTTCAGACAGGCGTCTGTCCGTCTGTCTCATTTATCACAATATCACTGTGAAATATTAAGATGGTTAAGTTACTTTAAGATCACTGTCAGATGGTTTAAAGTGTTTCCAGTTTAAGAAAGGCTTGTTCAGTCTTTCACCTGAGGGTTGTTTTACAGAGGAACTGGAACTATATTGTGCACACAAGGACTCTTATTTTGAAAGAGTGGCAGCCTGAGCTCATTGTTGAGGAAGTGCTCTATCCGCAGCTCACAGCTCAATGACAGGAGACACCGGGGACTGCACGTGCCTGTATTCCTGCTAGGCATTTTTAAAATTGCTCAATAATGGCACAGATATTAACATGCAAGTTATTTTTTTTCTTTTGATTTTATAAATAAGTACTTATTTATTTATTTATTTAAAAATGAACGGAACAACGAAGCAAGGAGGTTGCACACGCACTCTTGCATTAACGGTGTGCTCTGCCGCCATTGGAGGCACTTTTCAGTATGGCTACAATATTTCAATCATTAATGCACCCACATCTTATGTGCAGAAGTTCATTAATGAGACCTGTATGCAGAGATGGGGTACAGCTCTTGAGCCGAGTCAGGTGACACTGATATGGTCCTTTATTGTTTCCACTTACTCAATCGGAGGACTTTTGGGATCCCTGCTTGCTGGCCCAATGGCTATTAAGTTTGGACGGAAGGGCGCCCTGCTGCTGAACAACAGCTTCCTCTTCCTGAGTGCAGTCCTGGCTCTGAGCAGTCGCTCCGCTGGCTCCTTTGAGATGATCATCCTCGCACGTCTGCTTGTGGGGGTCAATGCTGGTGTTAGTATGAACGTCCAGCCCATGTACTTCGGAGAGAGCGCACCTAAGAACCTGAGAGGTGCTGTTGCCTTTTCTTCGGCTGTTTTCACTGCTCTAGGGATCCTGATGGGCCAGATAACGGGCCTGACTGAATTTTTGGGGAGTGAGTCTCTCTGGCCTTATCTATTGGCAAGCAATGCTCTCCCCGGAGTAGTGCAGCTGATCACCTTGCCCTGGTTTCCAGAGAGCCCGCGTTATTTACTCATTGACCGAGGGGACAGAGAGGCGTGCGGTCAGGCCCTGAAACGCCTCAGAGCGAGCAGCGTTTTCACTGATGAGATGGAAGAGATTCTCCAGGAGCGGGCAGAAGCGGGTGAAGCCCATGCCAAGACACTGTGGGAACTGCTCCGAGACCGAAGTCTTCGCAGGCCGCTCTGCACTGTAATGGCTGCCAGCAGTGCCATGATGCTGTGTGGAAATGATTCCATTTACTTCTATGCCTCCTATATCTTTCAGGAAGCCGGTATTCCAGGGGACAAGATTCAGTATGTCACAATCGGCACAGGTGCCTGCGAGTTCACAGCCGCTTTGGCCTGTAATCTGCTAATCGAGCGTGTTGGCCGCAGGTTACTCCTCGCAGGCGGGTATCTGTTCATGGCTTGCTGGGCGGTGGTCTTCACTGTTGCTCTTTCGCTGGAGGGCAGAGTGGCCGGCATGCCCTATCTGAGTATGGTCTGCGTGTTCGCCTACATCTTCAGTTTTGGCATGGGTCCTGCAGGAGTCACCGGGATCCTTCCTGCCGAGCTCTTTGACCAGCTGGCACGTCCCGCAGCTTACATGGTTGCCGGATCCATGATGTGGCTTAACCTCTTCCTCGTTGGAATGGCGTTTCCGTTCATAGTTAATGGCCTGGGACAGTTCTGCTTCATCCCCTTCTGCGGTGTTTGTGTGGCTGCGTGTCTATTTATCAGTTTCACTTTACCTGAAACCAAAGGGAGGACACTAGCAGAGATCACTGAGGAGTGGAATAAGAAAGGCACAGCTACTGGACATCCTAAATATAGCCAACAGTCTCAGAGTCTGACTGACCCATCAGAATGATCTGAGAGAAATCTGGCTGCATTCTGCTTTTACTTTTATCAGTTTGACTCTGTTGTTGTTTTCCTACTTGTTTATATTTTGACACTCTCGTGACACTTTGTTTATAAATTAATTTATTCATAATTTATTTAAAATGACTGAATCTCTTAATGTTTTTCATTTCTGATGTGACGCACTTTGAGCTGCATTTTGGTCCTTATTTAATCAAAAAAGGCAACAGAGTTAGACTTTATATTAGTTTAACCTTTATTACTTATTCTATCAGTCTTTTCCTTCCTCCTTCCTATTCGACGTTTGAAATGCAAGGAAATATAATGTGCAATTGTAAAGAAACACCAACATCAGGTGCATGTTGAACGGCTATTTGAATCGGATCAGAAATGCCGTTTTTTGTTGTTTGGTTGTTTTTATTTTTACTATTTTCAGAATACTTGAATCTTCGTGCCTGCAAAAGGGAAATGCAACTTCACTCCTCATTCAGTGTCTCACAATGTGAGTTTGTTCATTATTTATACAAGAGTTGTTTATTTTGAAAGCAACACCCAAAGAGCAATGCTTCATAGTAGCCTGTTGTCTTGCATGTGTCAGAGCTCAATGATCTCTCATTCACTACTGTACCAGCAGATGGCACTATATCACCATCAGTGTTTTCTTCTGTCAGCACGGTTTGTCTTCTCCATCAACCAAAACAAGAATATTCACAGAATGCCATTGCGTTTAGGTGACTTATAAACACAGATGTAAAAGAAGACAATCAGTATCAACACTAAATAACCTTCATTTGTGCCTTAGGGTTTACATACTTGCTGCCGACTAACCTGCCTGTGTAAAGAAGTAAATATATTCAACCACATGAAATGGAAAATTCTATCCAAATGTATTGAATTGTATGATGATTAGCCATTTGTCCTGATTCTTACAATTCAGTCTGTAAGAACTTTCTGTTAATCCATCAAATGCTTTTTTATGAGGGTATATTCTACTCAGTGTGTAGTAAAAAAGTTGCTTGATGAAAGAGTCTCGCTGTTCCTTTCATTGATGATCGATATGATTACGCTCGACGTGTTTTCACATGATAAGGGATACTTTGACTTTGCATGTAAATGCCTTCAAAATGTAATATTGCATTTACACCAGTGCCGTCTTTGACAGCCGTATTCTCACACCCGACCCGTGTGCCGTATTCTCACGCCTGACCCGTGTGCCGTATTCTCACACCCGACCCGTGTGCCGTATTCTCACACCCGACCCGTGTGCCGTATTCTCACACCCGACCCGTGTGCCGTATTCTCACACCCGACCCGTGTGCCGTATTCTCACGCCCGACCCGTGTGCCGTATTCTCACGCCCGACCCGTGTGCCGTATTCTCACGCCTGAGCCGTGTGCGGTATTCTCACGCCCGACCCGTGTGCCGTATTCTCATGCCCGACCCGTGTGCCGTATTCTCACGCCCGACCCGTGTGCCGTATTCTCACGCCCGACCCGTGTGCCGTATTCTCATGCCTGAGCCGTGTGCGGTATTCTCACGCCCGACCCGTGTGCCGTATTCTCACGCCCGACCCGTGTGCCGTGTTCTCACGCCTGACCCGTGTGCCGTGTTCTCACGCCTGACCCGTGTGCCGTATTCTCACGCCTGACCCGTGTGCCGTATTCTCAGCCTGACCCGTGTGCCGTATTCTCACGCCTGACCCGTGTGCCGTGTTCTCACGCCTGACCCTTGTACCGTGTTCTCACGCCTGACCCGTGTGCCGTATTCTCACGCCTGACCCGTGTGCCGTATTCTCACGCCTGACCCGTGTGCCGTGTTCTCACGCCTGACCCGTGTGCCGTGTTCTCACGCCCGACCCGTGTGCCGTATTCTCACGCCTGACCCGTGTGCCATATTCTCACGCCTGACCCGTGTGCCGTATTCTCACGCCTGACCCGTGTGCCGTGTTCTCACGCCTGACCCGTGTGCCGTATTCTCACGCCCGACCCGTGTGCCGTATTCTCATGCCTGACCCGTGTGCCATATTCTCACGCCTGACCCGTGTGCCGTATTCTCACGCCTGACCCGTGTGCCGTGTTCTCACGCCTGACCTGTGTGCCGTGTTCTCACGCCTGACCCGTGTGCCGTATTCTCACGCCTGACCCGTGTGCCGTATTCTCACGCCCGACCCGTGTGCCGTGTTCTCACGCCTGACCTGTGTGCCGTGTTCTCACGCCCGACCCGTGTGCCGTATTCTCACGCCCGACCCGTGTGCCGTGTTCTCACGCCTGACCCGTGTGCCGTGTTCTCACGCCTGACCCGTGTGCCGTATTCTCACGCCTGACCCGTGTGCCGTATTCTCAGCCTGACCCGTGTGCCGTATTCTCACGCCTGACCCGTGTGCCGTGTTCTCACGCCTGACCCTTGTACCGTGTTCTCACGCCTGACCCGTGTGCCGTATTCTCACGCCTGACCCGTGTGCCGTATTCTCACGCCTGACCCGTGTGCCGTGTTCTCACGCCTGACCCGTGTGCCGTGTTCTCACGCCCGACCCGTGTGCCGTATTCTCACGCCTGACCCGTGTGCCATATTCTCACGCCTGACCCGTGTGCCGTATTCTCACGCCTGACCCGTGTGCCGTGTTCTCACGCCTGACCCGTGTGCCGTATTCTCACGCCCGACCCGTGTGCCGTATTCTCATGCCTGACCCGTGTGCCATATTCTCACGCCTGACCCGTGTGCCGTATTCTCACGCCTGACCCGTGTGCCGTGTTCTCACGCCTGACCTGTGTGCCGTGTTCTCACGCCTGACCCGTGTGCCGTGTTCTCACGCCCGACCCGTGTGCCGTATTCTCACGCCTGACCCGTGTGCCGTATTCTCACGCCTGACCCGTGTGCCGTATTCTCACGCCTGACCCGTGTGCCGTGTTCTCACGCCTGACCCGTGTGCCGTATTCTCACGCCCGACCCGTGTGCCGTATTCTCACGCCTGACCCGTGTGCCATATTCTCACGCCTGACCCGTGTGCCGTATTCTCACGCCTGACCCGTGTGCCGTGTTCTCACGCCTGACCCGTGTGCCGTATTCTCACGCCTGACCCGTGTGCCGTATTCTCACACCTGACCCGTGTGCCATATTCTCAGCCTGACCCGTGTGCCGTATTCTCACGCCTGACCCGTGTGCAGTATTCTCACGCCTGACCCTTGTACCGTATTCTCACGCCTGACCCGTGTGCCGTAATCTCACGCCCGACCCGTCTGCCGTATTCTCACGCCCGACCCGTGTGCCGTGTTCTCACGCCCGACCCGTGTGCCGTATTCTCACGCCTGACCCGTGTGCCGTATTCTCACGCCTGACCCGTGTGCCGTGTTCTCACGCCTGACCCGTGTGCCGTATTCTCACGCCTGACCCGTGTGCCGTGTTCTCACGCCTGACCCGTGTGCCGTATTCTCACGCCTGACCCGTGTGCCGTGTTCTCACGCCCGACCCGTGTGCCGTATACATTCAATACATTTGGATAGAATGTGCATTATATACAACCATAAGTGTCTGTTGCATCCATACCCACAATAACAGTATGATGTGCAAAAGTAAGAAGTGTCACACAATCAGATGTTTTTCAGTGTTTATTTTCAAGTAGTAAATATAGTAAACAATAACATTGCAATAACGGATACAAAAAAATGGAGGTAGTGCAATTTCTTATAAATTCGTTCAATACTATAAATAAATAGGTATCTATAAAATAACAACAATTGACACAGAAAATGGAGAGTGCAAATATTAAATACAGTAAACAATAACATTGTAATAACGGATACAAATTAAATGGAGGTAGTGCAATTTCGTATGTAATAACAAATATACGTTTCTTATACATTCCTTCAATACTATAAATAAATAGGTATCTATAAAATAACAACAATGGAGGTAGTGCAAAGAATAAATACAGTAAACAATAACGGATACAAAAAAAATGGAGGTAGTGCACTTTATGTGAAAATAATAATAAATATATTTAAAAAAATCTTTCCACGCTATAAATAAATAGGTATCTATACAATATATAATATATGTGTATATATAATATATAATATACAATATATGTCTTTGGACAGCTGTGTGACTACAGACATGCATCACAGAACCAGGAGTCACTTGCTGCAGTGGTTGCATCAAGTCCAACACAGGAAACGTGGTACCACTGCACATGAGACTCCAATGCCTTGTAGCTTCGGAACTGTTCAGAAGTGTAGGCGCTCACACCACAAACACGGTAGCTGAAGATGTCTGTTATGCTAAACTGTGGCAGCAAGTCGTCGTCGGTGCGCCACTCTTTGTTGGGAATTTCATATGGATCCAAACCGTTAATAGTTCCGATTTTTTCCATATACCGGTCCCTGGCTTCCCTGTTTAATGTGTCCCGGTAAATTCCACATCCTTTTCGAGATTTTAACATATTTTTTCAATCTTTTCTTTCTCCCTACTCTGCTTCTTCTCCTCGTTCGATTTGCTGTTTGTTTACATTCGCGAGGCCATCAACATGGCCACTACGTCCCAGAATGCAACGCCCGAGCCCTATTGACGCTATTGTACCCGAAGCACAGGCTTAGCTGGAGGCTACCGGCGAAGGTAAGGGGCGTGACGTTCTGATAAACGTGCTCTAGGCGGGCGGTTAGCCAATCACAACACACTGGGCCAGCTAACCAATCAGAGCCCATTGCGTATTTTTGAGGGACTGGCTTCATAGAATCCGGAAACCATCAGACCGTTTTTACAAGGAGGGGCAGAGCAGTGTAGAATAAAGAAATATATGAAAAATAATGCAATTTTTTAAAAACGAAGCATGAACACATGTTACAGTGCAGCCCACAAACACAATCAAGCCTTCGAAAGAGTGTGCTTTACCACCCCTTTAAAATGAATATCTAAACGCAGATGTTTTCATTGTGTGCATTTTTAAAAACTTCAGTTTCAGTGTGTGTGTCGTGTGCAACACAAATCCAGCGGCTGCAAAGGTCAGTGGTGTTGATGTGCAGACAGAAATAAAGCAACCCTGACTGAAAGCATGAAAACAGCAGGTGTGTGAGAATACAATAAGAAAAATGGAAATGCACATACACACACTCACACACACCGCTCATTATATTGCGCTGGTTGTTTGCTGTGGATGTTAGAGATGGAGTTATTCCATCTTGCTGAGAGCTGTCTTTGTTACTGTTACACTAAGAGCACTCAGCAAAAATCCATTATCAGCTGTGACCTTTCGCTAACCTGCTTTGAAACATTAAAAGAGCACAAAGCAAGTAAACGCTGGGCAGTGTGTGTGTGTGTGTGTGTGACCTTGAGTCACTGTTATTATCCTCATATCATGGCAACCTTGATGTACTATTAAGTGTGTGCCTGAGCAAGATTATTACATACCCTGTGCGTGAGTGTGTGTGTGTGTGTGTGTGTGCGTGTGCGTGTGCGTGTGCGTGTGAGTGTGTGTGTGTGTGTGTGTGTGCGTGTGCGTGTGCGTGTGCGTGTGCGTGTGTGTGTGTGTGCGTGCGTGCGTGCGTGTGTGTGTGTGTGTGTGTGCGTGTGTGTGTGTGTGTGTGTGTGCGTGTGTGTGTGTGTGTGTGTGTGCATGTGTGTGTGTGTGTGTGAGCTCTGGAGAAAACAGTGATGTCATCAGCTCAGTTCAGTTCTCATATAGTCTCAATGCGGGCGGATCAGTGATAGAGTTGAATATTTAGTGTCCCCAACTGAGCAAGCCAAAAGCCAAAGGTGGGCGAGGAGACGGAGAGACAGATCAGACACAGAATGAAGAAATAACCCTTGGGAGAAACCAGGCTCAGTCGGGGTGCCAGTTCTCCTCTGGCCAACGAACAAACAGTGTGTAATTATGATTCAGACAACATCACAGGTCAGAGGTCAGATTAGATCGGAACATTCAGAATATTTGTCCAGTTCTGATGGTTTGGTTTGAAGCTCTGATTGAAGATCGGAGTCATCCCGCCGGAGACGGGTTTGTTGAGGATGTCTGTCTTCACTCCATGGACATTTGCGGCTAAACACTCGTCTATTTAAGTAAGCTCTGAAATGTCACAAAAGTTCTCTTTATAACAATTATTAAATGAAAAATTTTTAGTTTAATCACTTCGCTCCCACTCCTCTCCTCGCTCCACTCCTCGCTCTGCTCCCACTCCACTCCTCGCTACACTCCTCGCTACACTCCTCGCTCCGCTCCCACTCCACTCCTCGCTCGCTCCGCTCCCACTCCACTCCTCGCTACACTCCACTCCGCTCCCGCTCCCACTCCACTCCTCGCTACACTCCACTCCGCTCCCGCTCCCACTCCACTCCTCGCTACACTCCTCGCTCCGCTCCCACTCCACTCCTCGCTCGCTCCGCTCCCACTCCACTCCTCGCTCTGCTCCCACTCCACTCCTCGCTCTGCTCCCACTCCACTCCTCGCTACACTCCTCGCTCCGCTCCCACTCCACTCCTCGCTCGCTCCGCTCCCACTCCACTCCTCGCTCGCTCCGCTCCCACTCCACTCCGCTCCCGCTCCCACTCCACTCCTCGCTCTGCTCCCACTCCACTCCTCGCTACACTCCTCGCTCCGCTCCCACTCCACTCCTCGCCCGCTCCGCTCCCACTCCACTCCTCGCTACACTCCACTCCGCTCCCGCTCCCACTCCACTCCTCGCTACACTCCTCGCTCCGCTCCCACTCCACTCCTCGCTCGCTCCGCTCCCACTCCACTCCTCGCTCTGCTCCCACTCCACTCCTCGCTCCGCTCCCACTCCACTCCTCGCTCGCTCCGCTCCCACTCCACTCCGCTCCCGCTCCCACTCCACTCCTCGCTCCGCTCCCACTCCACTCCGCTCCCGCTCCCACTCCACTCCTCGCTCCACTCCTCGCTCCGCTCCCACTCCGCTCCCGCTCCCACTCCACTCCTCGCTCCACTCCTCGCTCCGCTCCCACTCCGCTCCCGCTCCTACTCCACTCCTCGCTCCACTCCTCGCTCTGCTCCCACTCCACTCCGCTCCCGCTCCCACTCCACTCCTCTCTCCACTCCTCGCTCCGCTCCAACTCCACTCCGCTCCCACTCCACTCCACGCTCCGCTAAAGTGTTTTATGTGTATGCCACAGTAAAGAGATGTGTTTTTAGTCTAGATTTAAACTGACAGAGTGTGTGTGCTTCCCCAACAATGCTAGGAAGAGGTCCAGAGTTTAGGAGCTAAATAGGAAAAGGATCGACCGCCTGCAGTTGATTTGGATATTCTCGGTATGATCAACTGGCCAGAGTTTAGAGAGCGCAGTAGACGTGATGGAGTATAATGTGTTAAGAGCTCGCTCAAGTACTGGAGATAAACCATTTAGTGCTTTGTAAGTAATAAGCAAGATTTTAAAATGTATGCGATGTTTAATAGGGAGCCAGTCATACCTGTCAACACTCCCGTTTTTCCCAGGAGTCTTCCGTATTTCACACCCATCTCCCGTCCCCTCCCATTTTGTTATTTCATTTTTTATGGCTCAAACATCTTTATATGATTAATCACATCAATATATTATTCCAAGGTTGCCAGATCTTGTATGAAATGCATTCTACTCACACAATCGACCCATTTGTGACCCCAAACTGGCGACCTAATACCCAGTTGGGCTGTTGATCTCTGTGCAGGACGCGGGAAGTTCAATCAAGCATCACTGGTAGAAATGGGAGAAGACTCGGGTGGTAAACCTATGCAGCATCCATTTTCTTTCTGTCACCCTTTGGCTAGCGTTACATTATATGTTCACACTTTTATTCATGCAAATGCTTTTAAACCATTCAAGAGTGCCAAGACAAAGAGAACGTGCTGTCTGTGTGACACACATGAAGACGCCAGTATCGTGCGCACAGACAGCACGCCAGAATCAGGCTGTTTTCTTTCACGCTGGAATGAACAATAACGCGCAATTATGCCAAAATGTCTGTTTTGTTGAGTATCCTCATAAGAGCAGTCTTAAATGAGTTAGATTATGTCTCAAATGATCATAAAGAGTTGTGAGGAAATGAGACGTGTGTGAGATCTGCATCATGTGTGACAGCGGCAGATCTTAAAGTGACAGTGGCCATTTATGATGTCATTAATGTAAAGAACAAAAGTAATTAACTAAATTATTCACTGCTTTTGACTAAAGAACTGTTGTAGCTTTAATAAGGATTCATCTACATATAATTTATAATTTATGCAGTGCAAACTGTTTGATAACTTTATTCGATTTCTGTATATTTCCTACTTGTTTTACATGAAGGGCAAAGGCAAATATGACATTTATTCTGGGTTTATTAATCATGATTAATAACAAAAAGAAAATTGTGATTAATCTAGTTTTTTTAATCGATTGACAGTACTAATAAAAATTCCATTAAATGTTTATTTTTATTTGTATTCAAAATTATGTATTTATTTATGTTGATATCTGAGCAATTTATATTTATTTAGTATTCTATGTTACTATGTGCTGAGGTTTTTGGTCCAATAATTAGAAACTAGAATTAGAATTACAGGAAATTACCGTCATCCAGTGTTTTATATCAGCTATGCATTCCGTTAATCTTGTGAATTGGTAAATTTCTTCAGGGCGTGAAGAAATATAGAGCTGAGTATCGTCAGCATAACAATGAAAACTAACGCCATGCTTCCTAATGATATCTCCCAGTGGTAGCATGTACAGGGTGAAGAGCAGCGGTCCTAGCACTGAGCCTTGTGGTACTCCATACTGAACATGTGATCGGTGTGACATCTCTTCATTTAGTGCTACAAACTGATAACGGTCACATAGGTATGATTTAAACCATGATAAAGCAATTCCACTAATACCTACATCATTTTCGAGTCTATTCAAAAGAATGTTGTGGTCGATAGTATCAAATGCAGCGCTAAGATCGAGTAACACTAATAGAGAGATACAGCCACGATCAGATGATAAGAGTAAATCATGTGTAACTCTGATGAGAGCAGTCTCAGTGCTATGATACGCTCTAAATCCTGACTGGAAATCCTCACAGATGCCATTTCTTTCTAAAAAGGAGCATAATTGTGAGGACACTGCCTTTTCTAGTGTTTCTGACAGAAAGGGTAGATTTGAGATTGGTCTATAATTGACTAATTCTGTAGGATCAAGTTGCGGTTTTTTAATAAGTGGTTTAATAATAAGCGAACGGGAAGTGAAGCTGATCGGACGAGCGCGCATGTAAGTGTTTTGAACTCATTCTGCACTCATTCTTGCACAATCGCCTCATCACTTCACATACCCACAAATCTGGTAACCATCTGGACCTCATTTACACACGCAACTGCTCTACAGACAATATTTTGGTCAAACCCCTACACATCTCAGATCATTTCTTCATCACATTCAACCTTCAACTCACTACTCATGCACCACCAGTTCCTCCACCTGTTACCTTCAGGCGAAACCTGCGCTCACTTTCTCCTTCTCATCTCTCCTCTGCTGTCTCATCCTCCCTTCCCTCATCCTCACAATTATCCTCTATGGATGTCAACACTGCAACCGACACTTTATGCTTCACTTTAACTTCTTGCCTAGACAGTATTTGCCCTGGTTCTTTTCGGCCAGCACGAGCCACTCCCTCTAACCCTTGGCTATCTGATGTTATTCGTGAACATCGGACGACACTCAGGGCAGCAGAGAGAACATGGCGTAAATCTAACCACCCATCCGATCTGGGTAAGTATCAGTCCCTGCTCTCATCCTTCTCGGATGAAGTACGTGCAGCCAAATCTTCTTATTTCCAAAACAAGATCAACAACACCTCAAACTCACGCACACTGTTCAGAACATTTAACTCTCTCCTCTGCCCTCCCCCACCACCTCCCTATCTCCAGACGATTTTGCACATTTCTTCACAAACAAAACAACAACCATCAGCAGTCAGTTCTCACCCTCACACACTGTAGACTCCAGTTCAGCCACATCCACAACCAAACATCCTCTCTTCTCATTTTCTACACTCACTGAGACTGAAGTATCTAAACTTCTCCTCTCTAGCCATCCTACCACCTGTCCACTTGATCCCATTCCCTCCTTCAAGCCATCTCTCCTACAATCCTACCAGCACTCACTCACATCATCAACACATCTCTCAGCACCGGCATCTTCCCTACCACATTCAAGCAGGCTCGGGTAACTCCACTGCTTAAGAAACCCACATTAAACTCATCACTGTTTCTCTACTACCATTCATAGCAAAAACTATTGAACGAGTTGTTTTCAACCAGGTTTCATCCTTCCTATCACAGAATAATCAGCTGGACATCAACCAATCGGGTTTCAAAAGGGGCCACTCCACAGAGACTGCACTACTGTCGGTCACTGAAGCCCTGCGGATAGCTAAAGCTGACTCCAAATCATCAGTCCTCGTCCTGCTCGATCTATCTGCGGCCTTTGACACGGTCAATCATCAGATTCTTCTGTCCACCCTCTCATCACTGGGCATCACAGGGACTCCGCTCCTTTGGTTCGAGTCCTATCTCACAGGTAGGTCTTTCAAGGTTGCCTGGAGAGGAGAGGAATCCCAAGCACATCCACTGACCACTGGGGTTCCCCAGGGCTCAGTGCTTGGTCCTCTCCTCTTCTCCATCTACACTACTTCATTGGGACCCATCATTCAGGCACATGGCTTCTCATACCACTGCTATGCTGATGACACTCAGCTCTACCTTTCATCTCACCCAGACGACCCCACAGTAGCTGCACGAATCTCCAGCTGTCTGGCTGACATCTCTGCATGGAGGAGAGAACATCACCTGCAGCTCAACCTGGCAAAGACTGAGTTTCTCATTTTCCCCGCCAGTCCCACCATACAACATTTCCATTTCCCCATCAAAGTCAGTCAGAAATCTTGGAGTAACATTTGATGACCAGCTCTCCTTCAGAGAACACATTTCTAAGACCGCTCGTTCATGCCGGGTTGTGCTCCACAACATCAGGAAGATCAGACCGTTCCTAACAGAGCACGCAACACAGCTTCTGGTCCAGGCCCTGGTTATTTCTAGACTTGACTACTGCAATGCGCTTCTGGTTGGACTCCCCTCTTGTGCAATCCAATCACTTCGAATGATCCAGAATGCAGCAGCACGTCTTGTCTTCAACGAGCCCAAAAGGACCCACGTCACACCTCTCTTCATCTCTCTGCCCTGGCTCCCACTCGCTGCTCGCATCAAATTTAAGGCGCTGGCGCTTGCATACAGAGCCACCACACGCTCAGCTCCTGCTTACTTTGACTCCATTCTACAAATCCACACCCCCACCAGAAGCCTTCGCTCAGCTAAGGAACGACGGTTTGTGGTCCCATCACAGAGGGGAAAAAAATCCCTTTCCAGAACATTCTCATTCAACGTTCCCAGCTGGTGGAACGATCTTCCCAACACCATCCGAAACGCAGAATCATTGACATCATTCAAAAGTCAACTTAAAACTCAGCTCTTCCGTGAGCACTTAATCTCATTAAAAAATTTTTTTTTTTAAAAATTTAAAAAAAAATAAAATAAAAAAAAAATTCTCTCCTCTTCCTCTTTCTTCTTCCCTCCCTACTCTAGCCTGTGCTACACTGAGCAATGCACACGCTCTCAGGATCTCAGGCTCTTATTGCGCTTCTCGATTCTTCATGACCTATCGCTTCATGTTCCCCCAAGTTGTAAGTCGCTTTGGATAAAAGCGTCTGCTAAATGCATAAATGTAAATGTAAATGTAAATAATAGCCAACTTAAAAGTTTTGGGTACATATCCTAATGACAAAGATGAATTAATGATATTAAGAAGAGGATCTATGACCTCTGGTAGCATCTCTTTTAATAGCCTAGTCGGTATAGGGTTGAGCATACATGTTGATTTAACAAGTTTAGTAATGTTTATTGCATGCATATATAAGATATTATATATACATAATTATTAATTTAATTAGCATTTATCCAGTTAGTTGTTAGAAATGTAGGCTTATAAATCTTTTCCCTTTCTGTTCTCAGTAACCAATGAGTCCTTCCAACACTTATCACCGACTTAATTTCCATAAATTGAAAAATGTAAATTGCAGCCCAGTTTAATGAGATTCTCAAGTGGCTTACAAAGTCGTTTCAAATTCAGTGAGGTTGAGCAGAAAGAGCAGGCTTCTCAGGAAAAAGGACTTTTATGGTCTGTTTTTCTCCTTGTTAGTCTGTGTTGTGGCTTCATTGCTTCAAGAGGAGAAAGCAAGCTGACGGCATCTTAGAAGAACAGCGTGCATTTACTGAAGATCAAACAAAGGGACAATGAGTTTCCCAAATCAGACAACAGCACTTTATAATGAGAATCTGTACTGTCAACAATGTGTTTGAAGGGAAAGAAATAGAATTCTGATTTCTGACATATATTTATATACACATACACACACATATAGTGTTTTGCATATCTCTAAAATCTCAAAATTGTCAGATGCATGAAAAATGTTCTGCATGTTTTTGCCTGTAGTGTCTCGCCTTAACAATGAAAATAATGTTGAAATTGAGGTGAGCATGTATAGTGTCACAGAAACATCATCCTCTCTATATGCCTTAATATATTGATGTGATACCATAGCAACGTTATTCATGACATGCAGCTGGTTTTAAAACATGTTGACATTTTATGTAATATTCATTACAGAATGTAATTTGTGTTTTTGATACACGGTCAGACCCAAATCATGTTTCCTCAATAGAGATGAGAGGACTGTAACAAAACCTCTACTTCTAATAACATTAGCATAAATGAGCCGCCATTACAGAATCTATTACAGAATCTAGGTTAACTAAGCTCTCGACTCGGTGTATTTACTGTATTTATTTGCTGTATTTTGCAGCATTAGTGTAAGACCAAATAAGCACAAAATCTAAATGTGTGTAATTTAATCCACAAGGGCTCAGAGGCTGACAGCATCAGAGAAACAGGAAAGAGGAGAAAAACAGAAGTGAAATATCATGAAATGCAGTCAACTATACCAGGATTGCTCTAGATGTAGAACACAGGCTTATAAATGCGTATAAATGATTGCATTAACAGTCATATACATTACAAAAACAACAACATGAATGCATTCCCCAGATTTAATAAAGCGCCATCCATGCATTCATTGATTCATCTGCACCTGCGTGTGTTTATGAGGGCCGGCTCCAATGACACGGGGCCTCATTTATGAAATGAAAATGTACGACAGAAAAATGTGCGTACGGCCTTTATCAAGATGGTGTTGAGCAGTGGCTTCTGTCAGGCAACAGAAGGGACAGAGATGGGGAGTCGAGCACACAGACTGGATTATATCAGGCAGAGGTCAGAAGTGAGAGACACAGGGAAGGGGATATGCTGAAGATCAGTTCTTGATGTAGATGGAGAATGACTGGCGTGTTTGTATGCAGATGCTGAACCGAGAGGAAAGCCTTCCAGGCGGATACCAGGTGTTGACGATGGCACACGGATGACAGAAGATCAGGATACACGGATACATTTAGATCAGGTAAGAGGTATGGGTAAGTAGAGCCACTGCAGTCTGTAGCGTGTAGTAACGATGAGACTCTGAACTGAGGAAGATAGAGGGGGTGTAGATGAGGAATCAGTGTTCTGGTGACTGGGAACGAGTGGGCGGAGTTTGGTCTGTGATGTGGCTAACTCTGGACCGCTACAGTCGAATCTCACGCCAGGCGTCCGCTCTTCATACCTCGCTTAACACATCTGAGATGATCGACAGATCCCAGATCTTCTAATCGTGATAACTGATCTCTGGCTAATTTGGTTCTTCAAATGAATTTGCGGATTGGGTTAAAAATGGAAAATGACCAAACCAACAAAAGTTAAAACAGATCAATTAAATGTGATTCCCAAATATTTATATTCACGATTTTGTAGTATTTGTACACCCTTTACATTTTTATTTCAGTGTTGTAATTAGCAATTCGTTTAATGTTTAATTCAGTTTGAAGCAGCATTAATTAAAGTTTCTTAAAGGTCAAGATCATGTTATCTTTATCTCCTACATCAAGCCATCCCATAATATGTCACTGTTCAAATGAATGCACGGCTCAGAGTAACTGTACAGCATGTGTGTAAGACTCCAGTAACATTATAAAGTAATTATTCCATCACAAATAAATATATCTATAGTATTATACACAACATTATAATATTATTTTCAAATACATTTTTATATTAATATTATCATTATCATTATTATTATTATTTAAAATGATCATTGCCCCTGGTTCAGTAAGGAACTCTTGTAATAAAGTAGCAGTGGCTGGGGCAGATTTGAACTATCATCGCCACTTACAAAGATGCAATCTCATCCATGAAACGAGCCGCTCGCCAAATGCCAAAAGAATGTCACATTAACCTGAAATAGAATAGATAGGAGTCTGTGACCCATTGGTTCTGTGGCTTTATATGATTGAATAACAGCATAAACAGAACATGAGGATTCTCACAGCGCTTCTGTGAACCCACCAAAACAGAAATAAAGGAACAAAAGGAATAAATGAAATAGGACTACACAAAATATATTTCACTCAAATTAACAGATTAACTAAATAAAGAAAAACTGTGACTAGTATAGGATATGCTTGTTTTGTGACAGTCTAACGCACTAGATTTCCTTAAATCTTCCATAATTAATAATAATAATAATTTATTACATTTATATAGCGCTTTTCAAGGCACTCAAAGCGCTTTACATAGAAGGGGGGAATCTCCTCAACCACCACCAATGTGCAGCATCCACCTGGATGATGCGACGGCAGCCATTTTGCGCCAGTACGCCCACCACACACCAGCTGATTGGTGGAGAGGAGACTGAGGGATGATGCCAATCGTATATATATATGGGGATGATTAGGAGGCCATGATGGACAGGGGCCAATGGGCAAATTTGGCCAGGATGCCGGGGTTACACCCCTACTCTTTATCGATGGGCATCCTGGGATTTTTAATGACCGCAGAGAGTCAGGACCTCGGTTTAACGTCTCATCCGAAGGACGGTGCTTGTTACAGTATAGTGTCCCCATCACTATACTGGGGTGTTAGGACCGACACAGACCACAGGGTGAGCACCCCCTGCTGGCCTCACTAACACCTCTACCAGCAGCAACCTAGTTTTCCCAGTTGGTCTCCCATCCAGGTACTGACCAGGCTCAGCCCTGCTTAGCTTCAGTGGGAAACCAGTCTTGGGCTACAGGGTGATATGGCTGCTGGCAAGAACCCACTGGTCGCGCAGTGCCTCACACACACACACACACACACACACACACACACACACACACACACACACACACACACACACACACACACACACACACACACACACACACACACACACACACACACACACCATATCATATATTCTAGCGTTGCTAACTTGACATTTAAGCCATTCATCATCACACTAAAATACAGCCAACCAAACACTGCTCAAATTACAGGGTCCGCTGTTAAAGACCACGGCATCGTCCAACCCAACACATCGTCCAACCCAACACATCGTCCAACCCAACACATCGTCCAACCCAACACATCGTCCAACCCAACACATCGCCCAACCCAACACATCGCCCAACCCAACACATCGTCCAACCCAACACATCGTCCAACCCAACACATCGCCCAACCCAACACATCACCCAACCCAACACATCGCCCAACCCAACACATCGTCCAACCCAACACATCGTCCAACCCAACACATCGCCCAACCCAACACATCGTCCAACCCAACACATCGTCCAACCCAACACATCGTCCAACCCAACACATCGTCCAACCCAACACATCATCCAACCCAACACATCGTCCAACCCAACACATCGTCCAACCCAACACATCGTCCAACCCAACACATCACCCAACCCAACACATCGCCCAACCCAACACATCGTCCAACCCAACACATCGTCCAACCCAACACATCGCCCAACCCAACACATCGTCCAACCCAACACATCGTCCAACCCAACACATCGTCCAACCCAACACATCGTCCAACCCAACACATCGTCCAACCCAACACATCGTCCAACCCAACACATCGTCCAACACAACACATCGTCCAACCCAACACATCGTCCAACCCAACACATCGTCCAACCCAACACATCGTCCAACCCAACACATCGTCCAACCCAACACATCGTCCAACCCAACACATCGTCCAACCCAACACATCGTCCAACCCAACACATCATCCAACCCAACACATCGTCCAACCCAACACATCGCCCAACCCAACACATCGCCCAACCCAACACATCGCCCAACCCAACACATCATCCAACCCAACACATCGTCCAACCCAACACATCGCCCAACCCAACACATCGTCCAACCCAACACATCATCCAACCCAACACATCGTCCAACCCAACACATCGCCCAACCCAACACATCGTCCAACCCAACACATCGCCCAACCCAACACATCGCCCAACCCAACACATCGTCCAACCCAACACATCGTCCAACCCAACACATCGTCCAACCCAACACATCGCCCAACCCAACACATCATCCAACCCAACACATCGTCCAACCCAACACATCGCCCAACCCAACACATCTCCCAACCCAACACATCGCCCAACCCAACACATCGCCCAACCCAACACATCATCCAACCCAACACATCGTCCAACCCAACACATCGCCCAACCCAACACATCGTCCAACCCAACACATCATCCAACCCAACACATCGTCCAACCCAACACATCGCCCAACCCAACACATCGTCCAACCCAACACATCGTCCAACCCAACACATCGTCCAACCCAACACATCGCCCAACCCAACACATCATCCAACCCAACACATCGTCCAACCCAACACATCGTCCAACCCAACACATCGCCCAACCCAACACATCATCCAACACATCGTCCAACCCAACACATCGTCCAACCCAACACATCGCCCAACCCAACACATCGCCCAACCCAACACATCGTCCAACCCAACACATCGCCCAACCCAACACATCGTCCAACCCAACACATCGCCCAACGCAACACATCGTCCAACCCAACACATCGCCCAACCCAACACATCGTCCAACCCAACACATCGCCCAACCCAACACATCGTCCAACCCAACACATCGTCCAACCCAACACATCGTCCAACCCAACACATCGCCCAACCAAACACATTGTCCAACCCAACACATCGTCCAACCCAACACATCGTCCAACCCAACACATCGTCCAACCCAACACATCACCCAACCCAACACATCGTCCAACCCAACACATCGTCCAACCCAACACATCGCCCAACCCAACACATCGCCCAACCCAACACATCGTCCAACCCAACACATCGTCCAACCCAACACATCGCCCAACCCAACACATCGTCCAACCCAACACATTGTCCAACCCAACACATCATCCAACCCAACACATCGCCCAACCCAACACATCGCCCAACCCAACACATCGCCCAACCCAACACATCGTCCAACCCAACACATCGTCCAACCCAACACATCGCCCAACCCAACACATCGTCCAACCCAACACATTGTCCAACCCAACACATCATCCAACCCAACACATCGCCCATAGTTTAGCACTCGGACCTCTGCTCATTTCTACGTCAGATTGATGAACGAGGCCCAGTGAATCTTAATAAGAAATTAAAATAAGATTTCTCTAATAAATTGAAATTTACAGCCATTTTTGCAAAAACAAAATAATTTCCATTAGGTCTGTGAATACTACAAATAATTCAACATTTCAAAGTCACGCAAAGATTGTTGTTGATTAACCAAATCATGAGAAAAGTAAGATCAGTGGATTATTCTGGGTTTATATCATTTTCAAATGTAAGGTCGAGGACAATCACAGACGAAATCTGTAAAACGAATCCATTCAATGAAACCCTGATGCAGAAGATCCTGTGCATGTCGTCTCAAGAACATCCCAGACTGCTCGAGAACGAGAGGCATCGTCCTCCAGATCCACATTACAGTTGATCTGCTGACAGCCGCTTCTCTGCTCAAAACATATCAAATAAACAAACACTCTTCCATAAATGCAACAAAAAGCTAGAGATGAAATGGGAAGTGTAAAAATATGGAAATATAAAGACATGACTTTATAACACAGCACACGGTAGATGTGAGGGCTGGAGGAGAAACACTGAGCCCGTAGAGCTTCTCTAGCCCATTGTGCAGAGCATCAGGGTTTGAGACAAACAGGCAATTAAAGCATGAGCAATCGTTAACACATGCAGAGTCCTCTCATGATGCATCTGAATAATGAGATGCACAGAGGATGAATCTGGTTTGTCAGAATGAGAAGAGAATGTTTTCTTCTCCTATGCAGAGGCGACTGTAATAACCATCTGTAGGCCGGGTTCTCTGGAACCAAACACTGGTTCTGTCACTGGTTCTGTCACTGGTTCTGTCAGGCTGTCGTTCATTACTGATTGTTTTTAGCGTCAACATTAACTCAGCCAATGGCTTGAGTCTCGGGGCAGGACTATCTGTGGCTCGACCAATCACAGATGAGGTGGAGGAAACCTGTCTGAAAACTCTCATGATTTTTGCAGGTGTGTTTGTTGATGCTTGTGGCACAGAAAGGACTTGGGATTGTTCTAGTAGGTTTTTACTGCCCTGTGGACTGGAAGACGCTTTTCACAGTTCATTCTTATTTGTATCTGTAGCTTTCTACAGATCTCCCCTGCCTATTATATAAGGAGAGTTTGCTGGGAAATTACACAGCACAAGGTGTAGCTAACCCTGTGAATGTCCATAATTCAAACACTACACTTAGTATGCAAAATAAAACAAACATAGCTAAACATGTCTAAAATAGCATGTGTGATTGTATGTTAAATAGCCTAATACTAAATGGACTGCATTTATATAGCACTTTTAACAGACCCATGGCCATCCGAAGCGCTGTGGCCTCACATTCACACACTGATGGCGGTGTCAGCCGTGCAGGGCTCCTTCAGCTCATCGGGAGCCGCTGGGGTTCGGGGTCCTGCTCATGGACACCTCGACCCTCGGTCAGGGGGAACCATAGCCTGACGTCGTCATACTCAACTCTAGTCAGAATATGAGTCTGATCTGCTCCGTTGGGCTGTGATTATGGGGCGTGTTTCAACCGAACCAGGAAAGAGCTCAATTGGATAGACCTACAACCAATCAGAGCAACGGAGCGACGCATAACGTTAGTTGTCAAATGTCAACAGAACTCAACTGCACTGTGTTGCCAAGTCCGCGGGTTGAAGCGACCCCAATGATGTGAGACACAGACCCAGGAATGAGAAATTTAGCAGCAGCCCTGCCAAAATAACACATATTTTACCCCCAAATGCCTTTTTTTCCCGGAAAACCACCCACCTCCCACCCCCCGGAACGCTATTGGGCTTGTTTTTGGCTAGTTTTGAGTAACGTTAGCAATTGGGCAGGTTTTGTTGTAAAAACTTGGCAACCCTGTCTGCACGCACGCTGGAAGAAGTAGCCTAACGTTAGAAGAAGAAGACGAGTGTAAACGATCTTTGCCTTTGATCTTTGTGTTGTAAAAAAAGAATGTAAGGATACACAGAGTACTTACCAACACCATCATCATTTCTGAGAGAAATAGTGCAGGTGAACGCATATACGAACAAGTTCTCCGTTTAGGATCAGAGCAAATTCAACCCAAGCGCCTTTGATGACGTGATGATGACGTCACTGTTTATCATCTGTCCATCATCGTCTAAAGCCCGTCCTGACGATTTCATTGGTCCGAACAGTTTCTGTTCGGGCATAATTACTCCTCTCTGGATCAAGTCCAGACCGAACTGCCAGAGTTAAAATGTTGTGGGCGGGGCTAAGTTCGGCTGGCATCCAGGCTAGGGGAACCAGGGATTGAACCACCAACCTTCCGGCTTGTAGACAACCAACATGAACCACTGAGCCACTGCTGCCCCTAAAGCTACAAGAGAAGAGTGTGGAGCAAATCATGTGATGAAACTAAACGAAGGTGAGCTTTGGCTTCCAGCTAATGGCGGAGGTCTGTGGAAACAGTAACAACACTAATAGGGGTCAGAGCCCTGCAGATGTGCCATGCTTTGTTTTCTGACAATGATAATGACAGCCTGTCTGTAATATTGGCATTCGTCTAACAGTGAGAGCCAATGTGAGAGCATGTGTTGCTTGGCAGGCACAAGTGCAATTGCAGGTATAATGGAGGGCTGCTTATGTTGTATGATGGCTAATGTGGGAAAATGTATCTACAGTATATACAGTAGTGTCCCTTATGATGGATGAGGCATTCAGGTCACATTGCAGCATAAAATCAGGAAAAGTAAAGTCGAAATAAAGCACACATTTCCCCACATCCGTGTTACTGCTGTGTTTTCGGGAGGGTTTTTATCGGCATAATAAATCATGTACATGTATGATGTGTCAGTACTATTTATCCTTTTAATCGCATATCATTGTATCAAATATGGAAGTGTATTTTGCATTACAGTGATGCACACCGTATCAAAAACACAAGTGTGCGATGGCCAAATCTGAGCCAGTGGCGAATTCTTTTCCATTCAGCCGATTGAAATGCAGTTTGTCGCTTTATGGATTCAAGGAGAAGTCTTCAGAAGGCTCACCTAAAACATTGGAATCGTATTAGCGTATTGTGTTCCTGCTAGAGGCTAGACGACTCTTCTTCAGTTCAATAGGCCTGTGGCAGATGAGATCATAAAACATGCAAACCCAATCCAGCAGCTGCGTGTGCGAGGAGCGGACGCCTGAGGCTGGCCTGAGATCAGTGCACTCTCATGAAGAGCATCAGCATCGTTTAACCTGTGAGAAATCATTACAGCATGCTCATATATTTATGTGAGAACACATCACATTTCACATGTACTATAGTTAGAAACGCTTTATGAAGCATTTAAATAGTAACAAAATATGGGTTCATTGACATCAACAATTGTTGTTAAAAAGCATGTTAATGTGCTTTGAAATGTTTTTATTTTCACCTAAGCTGAATAATGGCTTAATAACATTAGATAAATAATTGATTAAATAATTCAATAATAATTGATGCGTCATAACGCACATGATAGAAAGAAATTCAGTTCATACAGACCTTTTGGGGTCATCTGGCCAGATGTTTTATTAAAGGGGTCATGAATTGAGAAAAGGTCATGGTAATATAAGAACATCCTGTAAGTTTCGGAGCTGAAAACGTCCTTGTTAGTCACAGAAAAGCTTTTATTGACAGCAGACCCAGCAGACGAGAGATCTCAGATGTGCCCGGCTGTGACATCAGCGTGTAGTGAAGCCCCGCCTCAACACAAGAAGAAGAACGCCTGATTCTGTAGCCCCGCCCACGACTCAATAACATGGGCCTTCGTGGAGCTAAACGGATCATCAGAGCTATAAACGTGCCGAAGATAGCAAGATATTGCGCTGTGCCTGGTGGTGGAAGAACAGTCGCTGCAAACGCTTCCTTCAGATTCTAGTATTAGGAATGCATGGATGAACTTTATTTTTAATGAAGATCCGGGCTAACAAGTTGCAGTTTCCGTGACTATTACTAAAATTACACTTTATGTTATGAGTAAGCATGTGCGACTCACTTACAGGTAAAATAGTTGACTCTGCAGTCCTCTGTAATTTCAGAACGGGCTTGTGTGTGTCCGTGAGCTGATGTCATTGTGTGAGCGTTAAGTCTCTGTGCGACTCCGGGGAACGAATATTAGAAAATAAGAGATACTAAGAAAAATCAACCATCTAAATTAAATCACAACTAACCTCATGATCAGCTGATAAATTACAAACGTAACAAATTTAATGAAGTCACATAAAATTGGAGTCAGATCAAATTATTCATGGGGTCAGAACTAAAATTAGATGTCGATAAATTAAGTGACCTTCTCAGAAATGCTGAAAAGGTTTATGGCCGTTTCACACTGCAAGCGTGAGCAGTATTTGTTCCGGTGCTCATGTTAATCAATGAGCGCACTCACACCGGGAGCAGGAGCGGCGATGAGCAGCAGTGAAGCCGAGCCTATTTGTGCTGCGCTGCTGACGCTCAATTAAACTGAAAACACACTTTTAATGGACAAAATAAATATGATTTCACACAAAAGGTGCTCAAAATGCACACAAGAAGCACATGCAGTGTGTTTTAACAAGAACTGAAGTGTGTCAGAAAAGAAAATGAAAAATAAAAAGATATTTGTAGAAGATTTACCCATTTAAACCGTTTTAATTATTCAGCCTGAGTGAAAGTATGGTATAATATAGCATACACTCACCTAAAGGATTATTAGGAACACACACTAATACTGTGTTTGACCCCTTTGGCCTTCAGAACTGCCTTAATTCTACGTGGCATTGATTCAACAAGGAGCTGAAAGCATTCTTTAGAAATGTTGGCCCATATTGATAGGAGAGCATCTTGCAGTTGATGGAGATTTATGGGATGCACATCCAGGGCACGAAGCTCCCGTTCCACCACATCCCAAAGATGCTCTATTGGGTTGAGATCTGGGGACTGTGGGACGGCCATTTTAGTCCAGTGAACTCATTGTCATGTTCAAGAAACCAATTTGAAATGATTGGAGCTTTGTGCCATGGGGCATTATCCTGCTGGAAGTAGCCATCAGAGGATGGGCACATGCTGGGCATAAAGGGATGGACATGGTCAGAAACAATGCTCAGGTAGGCCGTGGCATTTAAACCATGCCCAATTGGCACTAAGGGGCCTAAAGTGTGCCAAGAAAACATCCCCCACACCATTACACCACCACCACCAGCCTGCACAGTGGTAACAAGGCATGATGGATCCATGTTCTCATTCTGTTTACGCCAAATTCTGACTCTACCATCTGAATGTCTCCACAGAAATCCAGACTCATCAGACCAGGCAACATTTTTCCAGTCTTCAACTGTCCAATTTTGGTGAGCTGGTGCAAATTGTAGCCTCTTTTTCCTATTTGTAGTGGAGATGAGTGGTACCCGGTGGGGTCTTCTGCTGTTGTAGCCCATCCGCCTCAAGGTTGTGCGTGTTGTGGCTTCACAAATGCTTTGCTGCATACCTCGGTTGTAACGAGTGGTTATTTCAGTCAAAGTTGCTCTTCTATCAGCTTGAATCAGTCGGCCCATTCTCCTCTGACCTCTAGCACCAACAAGGCATTTTGGCCCACAGGACGGCCCCATACTGGATGTGTTTCCCTTTTCACACCATTCTTTGTAAACCCTAGAAATGGTTGTGCGTGAAAATCCCAGTAACTGAGCAGATTGTGAAATACTCAGACCGGCCCGTCTGGCACCAACAACCATGCCACGCTCAAAATTGCTTAAATCCCCTTTCTTTCCCATTCCGACATTCAGTTTGGAGTTCAGGAGATTGTCTTGACCAGGACCAAACCCCTAAATGCATTGAAGCAGCTGCCATGTGATTGGTTGATTAGATCATTGAGAGAAATTGAACAGGTGTATCTAATAATCCTTTAGGTGAGTGTATATATATATATATATATACTGTATATAAACATTAATTTTAGGGATGCACCGGTTGACCGGCCAAAAATCGGTTTTCTTTGTATTTTTCTGTGATTTTTCCGGAAGTGCGCCCGCGTGCACATACTCCTATATTGCAATCATTCGCAAACATATCACTTGTGTGTTACAAATGGAAACTGGAGAACTGAGGGAAGAGACGAGATGCGCTGAAGGGAATGAAGAGCCGCTTTCCTGCGCGAGCTGAAGTAGCGTGAGCCCTGCACAAGCGCAGATAGTGAGCGCTTGTTCAGCTTCTCACGCGCTGGATCGGATGAGAACGAAACAGACAAAGCCGAAATACTTCTTTTTGTAGCCTAAAGAAGAACATGCATGCACTTTCGAAATGAAATACTATCAGTTCTGTAGCCTATAGGATGATCATTTTTATTTACCTTAAAATTTCATTGACTTAATTTGATTTAAAAAGCACCTGCTGTAGCATCTTAGTTTTTTTCGTTGCACTAAACATTATTTGATTGAACATTTTGGAACAATTGTATACTTTGGTTTTATTTAATTTCACTGGTAAATACTTTTTTTCTTTACACTGAATTTAAAAACAAATGCTAACATCTTTAAGTAACATCTTGGTTTGGATTGCAGAATATGCAGTTGTTGCCTTTAATTTCACCTTTCAGTCTTTTCATTTCCAATTCAATTTCCCGTTAATTTCAGATTGCGTACTTTTTTTCATTAGCCAAAAGCCAATTTAGCCTGTTAAATACCAAATAAACATCTTGTTCATGTATACTTTCATTCTTTTATTGTGTAAAACAATTTCAGAAATTGGAATCGGCCATGTAAAATCATGATCGGTGCATCACTAATTATTTTCAGCTACACAGACAGGTCTCGGCTCTAGCACTGCCCAAATCAAACAAGAGTGTGCATTTTATTTTTGTCCTCGGAGTTTGCTGTCTTCTAAACATATCGAAGTATGAATGAAACCACATGATCACAGTTGTCTTGGTTGTGTTTGTCGTTTCCCATTTACATGTGAATGTTGCAGCCTACACCTCCCCATGTTAACACAGTTTCAAGACTATCAGGTTTATAAATGACCACCTTCTAAAAACAAATATAGGCTAGTTGTCTTTATAAAGAAATGCTCACATATGATATAAGTGAAAACGTCATTAGTTGACCTCAAAATAAGAATACTAATAGTAATAATTGTAACATCAGCTTTCCTGTAGCTCAAACAGTAGAGCATGGCGCTAGCAACGCCAAGGTCATGGGTTTGATTCCCAGGGAAAGCAAGAACTGACAAAATGTAAAAAATGTATACCTTGAATGCAATGTAAGTCGCTTTGGATAAAAGCATCTGCTAAATGTAAATGTAATGTAATGTAATGTAACATCTCCAGCACCATCTCATCACTGCACCCATACGATCCCAGTCACCAGAACTCTAATTCATCTCTGCTGCACCCAATCAGGACCGCCCATAAATACACACTCAAACCCTCATTCCCTGTCTGGTCTCGTCGATGACTACCTCACATCGCCAACCCGACTGCGCACCCATTGAGTCTTCTGTCTACCAGCAAGCCATCCTCCTCTTACCCGCAACCACGCTATGAACTCTGAGAATTACCATTGAGCTGAGTCTGCTTACCTGCTTTCAAGAAGAGTCTCTGATAATAAAGCTTCTAGATCATCACCCAGCGCCTCCTCTTCTGTGTGTGCATGACAATAATAATTAAAGCTGCAAGCAGCATTTATCGGGGTTCAAGCAGTTAAGGCCTTTAAGCACACAAGCATCAAAAGACATTAAGTTTTATTTAGCAAGCATTTAACAACTGCCATCATAGATGAAAAAGTCAATTTACAGCCTATACAGGCAGTTTACCATAGGAAATATATGGCTTTAAAGCGTTTTTACAGTTATAGCACCTTTTGCCTGAGTCTTCTTATAGTCTTGCCTGATCTCCACCACTTTTATTAGTAGTACTCAAAGTGTGCCCATACTGTATATATGTGTCAGATTTGTTGTAAATATGTAATTTTAATAAGGAGTTTAGACAATTATATTCAGTGGCGTAACGAACGAGCCAACACCGGGCCCTTAAGTAGGATTATCAAGGCGGGCCCCAGTCCCAATTCAAAACAAATTGTTCATTGTTCGTTTCAAACATGTGAGAGCATCAAAATGATCCATGGGTGAAATTGATTGGATATAATATTTTTTTTTTTGTCAGTTCCTATCATAATTTTAACATTTTGGCATTATTGTTTAGCTATTTACCTATGTTTTCAAATTTCCTTTGTTTTTTGTTGTTGTCTCGATTTGACTAACGGCTTTGAAGATAAACACAATTTTTTAAAGCTCTAAATGACACTTACAAAAACCATAAGGCGAAACCTGGCATGTTTGGTATTGTTGGACTCGGCAAGGATTCTTAGGAGGTCACTCCTGTGAAAAAAAACACGGGCTTGAAACTTCTAAGGCTCCTTCAAGGCATTGTGCCAATGACGTATACTACGTTTTTTGAGATACACCAATGTTCTCATAGACGATCATGGCACCCTGGACAAAGACACTGCATGCCAATTTTCAGTAGACTAACGGTTGGGTGCCCTTATAGCTATTTTCATGATTTTTTTCACTGTTATAGCGCCAACAAGTGGCCAATTGTCACGATTTTCTTCATGTCAACTCAAATTGAGCTTATGAACATGTGTCCCAAGTTTAGCGAAAATATCTCTTTCTGTTCACAAGTTATAACCGTTTTATAGTGCCATCTAGTGGCCAATTGTCATGATTTTTTTCAACTGATCTCAGATTGAGCTCACGAAGATGTATCCCAAGTTTAGCAAAAAAATCTCTTTCCGTTCACAATTTATAATCATTTTAGTAAAAATGGCCCTGGTGCCATCAAAGATTTTGGTTCCCCTTATCGACCGTTAACTGAAATTTTGAATTTTTGGGATGATTATTGATTGTCGGACTCCAGAGAATAGTCTTGCGGTGGTTTGGTTCCGATCGGGCCAAAAACCTAGGAGAAGTCAGCAAAAATAGGTTTTTCAAAAAACTGCAATTTACTCGAAATTGGCGCCTGAAGCACGAGCAAATCTGAGATAGCCATTTTGTCCGCCTTGAGCCAAGGATTTCAACGATATAAGACACTTGATCCTGGGTCAAACAGTCTAAGAGTTATGAGCAATTTTGAACTTTTGGTTGCTGTAGCGCCACCTATGGGCCATTCGGGGTCATACTCTGATAGGTTGTCCCCAAACTGAGGCCTACCATCTGGCCAGGTTTCATGTCTCTAGGCCTTACGGTTTGGCCTGCACGATGCGTTTTACGAAACCTTACAATTACAATAGGGTTTCAGCATTTCATGCTTGAACCCCTAATAAGAATGAAGGCTTTTTGCCAGTTATAGCGCCACCTATGGTCCGATCTCCATGAAACTCTGCATGCTTCCTCACCATGTTCTGACACATATGCTCATCAATTTTGGTGGAGTTCTGAGTTTTCATTTGGGATTTATAGGCTTTTTAGTGTATTTTGCCACACCCCTTTTCTAAATGACCCTGTTACAGCCACCCAAATGCAAAAGTTCAACTTATTTTTTATATTTATTGATCAAGAGAGTCCATAGAATTGTCCTAGACTGGTTTGGTTCCGATCGGGCAAAAAACCAGAGACTAGTTTGCAAAAGTAGGTTTTGTACAAAATTCGACATAGCAGAAAATGTTCCCTGCCTAAATCAAAATCGGAGATAGCCATTTTGTCCGCCTTGAGCCAAGGATTCCAACGATATAAGACACTTGATCCTGGGACAAACAGTCTAAGAGTTATGAGCAATTTTGAACTTTTGGTTGCTGTAGCGCCACCTATGGGCCATTCGGGGTCATACTCTGATAGGTTGTCCCCAAACTGAGGCCTACCATCTGGCCAGGTTTCATGTCTCTAGGCCTTACGGTTTGGCCTGCACGATGCGTTTTACGAAACCTTACAATTACAATAGGATTTCAGCATTTCATGCTTGAACCCCTAATAAGTCACAGTGACCCTAAAAGCGGCAATTCTCAATGTATTGTGTTTTTATTTATTTTCTAAAATACCGTGTTTTACCTTTTTTCAGTTGTGAAAACGTAACAAGTCTAGTTTCCGAGGGCCTCATTTATACAATGCTTGCACAGATTTGATCTTAGAGTGTGTGTACGCTAAAGTCCATGCCAACGTTCATATTTATGCTCATATTTATGCTCATATTTATGCTCATATTTATGCTCATATTTATGCTCATATTTATGCTCATATTTATGCTCATATTTATGCTCATATTTATGCTCATATTTATGCTCATATTTATGCTCATATTTATGCTCCTCTTCATGTCAGGGTCTGAGCAGATGGACACACTTTTCCGTGTGGCAGAGTCGGAGAACAGCAGGTGTTTGGGAATCTGCGTTCTCAGGTGAAGGATCTGGATGTTGACCCTTTTATACACTGTAAAAAAAAAAATCAGGTCTCCAACTAAATTTTCTAGTGACTGATCACATCTAATTTTTTTTAGTTGGCCAAATTGAATTTCTGTGAATTAAATTGCATCAATTCAAATAAATTCCATTTGGCCAACTGAAAAATGTAGATGTGATCAGTCACTAGAAAACCTGATGACATTATGGCGGCAGAGATCTGAAACCATTCAGCTGCACACAATTTCAATTCAATTTATATAATTTAATAACTACACTTTATAAGCTTAATAATTATGACTATGTACTCAAATAATATAATCATATTTAACGGAATCTTGAACATATTTTAGATGTATTAATGCGATCATTTATGAGTAAATATTTACACCCATATTAATAATGTTCAATGTTGGCACACTCTCTTCCTCTACATGTTATATTCCCAAAATACCTGCTCCTCTTCCACCCACAGCCCGCGACACAGCCCTTCCGTGTGGGCGGGAGGAGATCAGTGTGTGTGTTTGGGGAGGGTGAGTCTACGTGAGTCAGGAGTGTGTGTGTGCCAACGTCTGCTTCCAGAGAACCGTCCTCGCCATCTGGACAAACGGCCACGACGATACACCGATCTGAACATTATAGAGCACGATCACACACTGGCCTTTGAAAAACAGGGTCACAGAAATGTGTTGTGCTACAGAAAAAAGACTGATAGAAAGAGTGTGTGTGTGTGTGTGTGTGTGAGTGTGTGTGTGAGTGTGTGTGTGTGTGTGTGTGTGTGTGTGTGTGTGTGTGTGTGTGTGTGTGTGTGTGTGTGTGTGTCCTGCAGTTCTGCTGGCTTATTGAACTTGTCTTTCAAGATGAAGACTTTGATTGCTCGGACATTAGAGCCGACCTGCTGGCCAATACTTTCACACACTCGCTTACATCACTGAGTGGGATGTGTCCATTTCACTTTTTTTTTTAAATGATTATTATTATTACTATGACTTTTTGTTGTTGCTGTTGTTGTTAAGACCATACGATAAAGAACTATAAGGTTCAAGGTCCAAGGATCTATATTTAGCACAGTAATTAATTTGACTCCACATCCCATAATGCTGTGGCTAATTAAAGCACTGAATCATAAAGCAAATCTGTAACATCCATTGGCTTCAGGTTTACCATGGTTACAATGAATATGTCCAAAAATATATTAGCATTTCTTCCTGCTTGTGTTCTCTCTCCGAGACGCTCACACTTGCAGTGTTGTTCATTATATCAGTGATGACTGTGAGTGGTAAATAAAGTCCATTCAAATTGTTCATGCTGAGCTCCAGAATTCGACTAATCGCTCCCGGTTTTCCAAACTCCACTCCGGGTTTTCTGTGTCCCGCTTCCCACTCACTCATCAGAGAAACAAATCATCATATTTACTTTCCTAATGCATGCATGTGGTCGTATTAGGAATTATTTTCATTTTTACTTATTTCAAATTGACAAAAAAAGTTAAAGCTTACACAAATAGCTCTTCTGGCTCTTTTAACAAACTTGCTTTTATGTCTGGCTCCATTCTATGTAACGTCCACTTTTAACAATCAAGTCTGTATTTGTTTCCAGTTCTGAGAGTAAAATCTGAATGTGGTATTACTCCCCGAGCCGTGGATCTGAATGATATCTCATCCGTACAGCAGCGGCCGCGTGTTCTCCAGGATCAGAGCTTCATTAATAGGATTGGCCATGAGTTTGATTGATTGTGTGCACGGAGACAGAACTCTGAGGGTGTTCACACACTCACCTCTGTGTGTGTGTGCTAGTAATGAAACAAGGTTATGAGCCGCTCTGCACTTCCTTTGATTGCTCTCATGATTGATCCATGTAAACTCAGTAAAACAGTCAATGGCAACAGCCTCTGTGATTCAGTTTGATTTAGTAAATAGGTTTCAACTACTGTACTTAAAGGGACCAAATCCCTGCCCTACCAACCATTTTGTCAAAATTAGGCAGAAAATTAGACTGATATTCCATTCAATTCTATGTGTGTTTTCAGACTGAACTATTAACAATTAATACTGTTGTATTCAGGGGTAACATCAGGGTAATTTGGGACACTTTTTACCATTGAGATGACTTGGAAAAAGTGTCCCAATCACCCTGAGTACACCCCTACATATTTAAATTAAATTAATAAGCCTCATCAAATTCAAGGGGTTCTATTTTTTACAATTCTTGAAAAAATATCTACAGTAATGTAATAATATTTTGTGTATCTTAATAAGTACCATTTAGAACTAATGTCAGGGTTACGTTTTGTTCTTTGTGTGCGTCTCCATTCTCTCTCTAAGAATAGTCAGTTGGGTTCAGTTCACCTGTTGCTCATTAACTCATTAGTGCCCTCATTGGTTTACACTCGTTGGGTTCAGTTCACCTGTTGCTCATTAACTCATTAGTGCCCTCATTGGTTTGCACTCGTTAGGTTCAGTTCACCTGTTGCTCATTAACTCATTAGTGCCCTCATTGGTTTACACTCGTTTGGTTCAATTCACCTGTTGCTCATTAACTCATTAGTGCCCTCATTGGTTTACACTCGTTGGGTTCAGTTCACCTGTTACTCATTAACTCATTAGTGCCCTCATTGGTTTGCACTCGTTAGGTTCAGTTCACCTGTTGCTCATTAACTCATTAGTGCCCTCATTGGTTTGCACTCGTTTGGTTCAGTTCACCTGTTGCTCATTAACTCATTAGTGCCCTCATTGGTTTGCACTCGTTGGGTTCAGTTCACCTGTTGCTCATTAACTCATTAGTGCCCTCATTGGTTTACACTCGTTTGGTTCAGTTCACCTGTTGCTCATTAACTCATTAGTGCCCTCATTGGTTTGCACTCGTTAGGTTCAGTTCACCTGTTGCTCATTAACTCATTAGTGACCTCATTGGTTTGCACTCGTTTGGTTCAGTTCACCTGTTGCTCATTAACTCATTAGTGCCCTCATTGGTTTACACTCGTTGGGTTCAGTTCACCTGTTTCTCATTAACTCATTAGTGCCCTCATTGGTTTGCACTCATTGGGTTCAGTTCACCTGTTGCTCATTAACTCATTAGTGCCCTCATTGGTTTGCACTCGTTTGGTTCAGTTCACCTGTTGCTCATTAACTCATTAGTGCCCTCATTGGTTTGCACTCGTTTGGTTCAGTTCACCTGTTGCTCATTAACTCATTAGTGCCCTCATTGGTTTACACTCGTTAGGTTCAGTTCACCTGTTGCTCATTAACTCATTAGTGCCCTCATTGGTTTACACTCGTTTGGTTCAGTTCACCTGTTGCTCATTAACTCATTAGTGCCCTCATTGGTTTGCACTCGTTTGGTTCAGTTCACCTGTTGCTCATTAACTCATTAGTGCCCTCATTGGTTTGCACTCATTTGGTTCAGTTCACCTGTTGCTCATTAACTCATTAGTGCCCTCATTGGTTTGCACTCGTTTGGTTCAGTTCACCTGTTGCTCATTAACTCATTAGTGCCCTCATTGGTTTGCACTCATTTGGTTCAGTTCACCTGTTGCTCAGTAACTCATTAGTGCCCTCATTGGTTTGCACTCGTTTGGTTCAGTTCACCTGTTGCTCATTAACTCATTAGTGCCCTCATTGGTTTGCACTCGTTGGGTTCAGTTCACCTGTTGCTCATTAACTCATTAGTGCCCTCATTGGTTTACACTCGTTGGGTTCAGTTCACCTGTTGCTCATTAACTCATTAGTGCCCTCATTGGTTTGCACTCGTTTGGTTCAGTTCACCTGTTGCTCATTAACTCATTAGTGCCCTCATTGGTTTGCACTCGTTTGGTTCAGTTCACCTGTTGCTCATTAACTCATTAGTGCCCTCATTGGTTTACACTCGTTAGGTTCAGTTCACCTGTTGCTCATTAACTCATTAGTGCCCTCATTGGTTTACACTCGTTTGGTTCAGTTCACCTGTTGCTCATTAACTCATTAGTGCCCTCATTGGTTTGCACTCGTTTGGTTCAGTTCACCTGTTGCTCATTAACTCATTAGTGCCCTCATTGGTTTACACTCGTTAGGTTCAGTTCACCTGTTGCTCATTTACTCATTAGTGCCCTCATTGGTTTGCACTCGTTTGGTTCAGTTCACCTGTTGCTCATTAACTCATTAGTGCCCTCATTGGTTTACACTCGTTTGGTTCAGTTCACCTGTTGCTCATTAACTCATTAGTGCCCTCATTGGTTTGCACTCGTTTGGTTCAGTTCACCTGTTGCTCATTAACTCATTAGTGCCCTCATTGGTTTACACTCGTTAGGTTCAGTTCACCTGTTGCTCATTAACTCATTAGTGCCCTCATTGGTTTACACTCGTTTGGTTCAGTTCACCTGTTGCTCATTAACTCATTAGTGCCCTCATTGGTTTGCACTCGTTTGGTTCAGTTCACCTGTTGCTCATTAACTCATTAGTGCCCTCATTGGTTTACACTCATTTGGTTCAGTTCACCTGTTGCTCATTAACTCATTAGTGCCCTCATTGGTTTGCACTCGTTTGGTTCAGTTCACCTGTTGCTCATTAACTCATTAGTGCCCTCATTGGTTTGCACTCGTTGGGTTCAGTTCACCTGTTGCTCATTAACTCATTAGTGCCCTCATTGGTTTGCACTCGTTGGGTTCAGTTCACCTGTTGCTCATTAACTCATTAGTGCCCTCATTGGTTTGCACTCGTTTGGTTCAGTTCACCTGTTGCTCATTAACTCATTAGTGCCCTCATTGGTTTGCACTCGTTTGGTTCAGTTCACCTGTTGCTCATTAACTCATTAGTGCCCTCATTGGTTTGCACTCGTTTGGTTCAGTTCACCTGTTGCTCATTAACTCATTAGTGCCCTCATTGGTTTACACTCGTTAGGTTCAGTTCACCTGTTGCTCATTAACTCATTAGTGCCCTCATTGGTTTACACTCGTTTGGTTCAGTTCACCTGTTGCTCATTAACTCATTAGTGCCCTCATTGGTTTGCACTCGTTTGGTTCAGTTCACCTGTTGCTCATTAACTCATTAGTGCCCTCATTGGTTTACACTCGTTAGGTTCAGTTCACCTGTTGCTCATTTACTCATTAGTGCCCTCATTGGTTTGCACTCGTTTGGTTCAGTTCACCTGTTGCTCATTAACTCATTAGTGCCCTCATTGGTTTACACTCGTTTGGTTCAGTTCACCTGTTGCTCATTAACTCATTAGTGCCCTCATTGGTTTGCACTCGTTTGGTTCAGTTCACCTGTTGCTCATTAACTCATTAGTGCCCTCATTGGTTTACACTCGTTAGGTTCAGTTCACCTGTTGCTCATTAACTCATTAGTGCCCTCATTGGTTTACACTCGTTTGGTTCAGTTCACCTGTTGCTCATTAACTCATTAGTGCCCTCATTGGTTTGCACTCGTTTGGTTCAGTTCACCTGTTGCTCATTAACTCATTAGTGCCCTCATTGGTTTACACTCATTTGGTACAGTTCACCTGTTGCTCATTAACTCATTAGTGCCCTCATTGGTTTGCACTCGTTTGGTTCAGTTCACCTGTTGCTCATTAACTCATTAGTGCCCTCATTGGTTTGCACTCGTTGGGTTCAGTTCACCTGTTGCTCATTAACTCATTAGTGCCCTCATTGGTTTGCACTCGTTTGGTTCAGTTCACCTGTTGCTCATTAACTCATTAGTGCCCTCATTGGTTTGCACTCGTTTGGTTCAGTTCACCTGTTGCTCATTAACTCATTAGTGCCCTCATTGGTTTACACTCGTTAGGTTCAGTTCACCTGTTGCTCATTAACTCATTAGTGCCCTCATTGGTTTACACTCGTTTGGTTCAGTTCACTTGTTGCTCATTAACTCATTAGTGCCCTCATTGGTTTGCACTCGTTTGGTTCAGTTCACCTGTTGCTCATTAACTCATTAGTGCCCTCATTGGTTTGCACTCATTTGGTTCAGTTCACCTGTTGCTCAGTAACTCATTAGTGCCCTCATTGGTTTGCACTCGTTTGGTTCAGTTCACCTGTTGCTCATTAACTCATTAGTGCCCTCATTGGTTTGCACTCGTTGGGTTCAGTTCACCTGTTGCTCATTAACTCATTAGTGCCCTCATTGGTTTGCACTCGTTGGGTTCAGTTCACCTGTTGCTCATTAACTCATTAGTGCCCTCATTGGTTTACACTCGTTGGGTTCAGTTCACCTGTTGCTCATTAACTCATTAGTGCCCTCATTGGTTTACACTCGTTGGGTTCAGTTCACCTGTTGCTCATTAACTCATTAGTGCCCTCATTGGTTTGCACTCGTTTGGTTCAGTTCACCTGTTGCTCATTAACTCATTAGTGCCCTCATTGGTTTGCACTCGTTTGGTTCAGTTCACCTGTTGCTCATTAACTCATTAGTGCCCTCATTGGTTTACACTCGTTAGGTTCAGTTCACCTGTTGCTCATTAACTCATTAGTGCCCTCATTGGTTTACACTCGTTTGGTTCAGTTCACTTGTTGCTCATTAACTCATTAGTGCCCTCATTGGTTTGCACTCGTTTGGTTCAGTTCACCTGTTGCTCATTAACTCATTAGTGCCCTCATTGGTTTACACTCGTTAGGTTCAGTTCACCTGTTGCTCATTAACTCATTAGTGCCCTCATTGGTTTACACTCGTTTGGTTCAGTTCACTTGTTGCTCATTAACTCATTAGTGCCCTCATTGGTTTGCACTCGTTTGGTTCAGTTCACCTGTTGCTCATTAACTCATTAGTGCCCTCATTGGTTTGCACTCATTTGGTTCAGTTCACCTGTTGCTCAGTAACTCATTAGTGCCCTCATTGGTTTGCACTCGTTTGGTTCAGTTCACCTGTTGCTCATTAACTCATTAGTGCCCTCATTGGTTTGCACTCGTTGGGTTCAGTTCACCTGTTGCTCATTAACTCATTAGTGCCCTCATTGGTTTGCACTCGTTTGGTTCAGTTCACCTGTTGCTCATTAACTCATTAGTGCCCTCATTGGTTTGCACTCGTTGGGTTCAGTTCACTTGTTGCTCATTAACTCATTAGTGCCCTCATTGGTTTGCACTCGTTGGGTTCAGTTCACCTGTTGCTCATTAACTCATTAGTGCCCTCATTGGTTTACACTCGTTGGGTTCAGTTCACCTGTTGCTCATTAACTCATTAGTGCCCTCATTGGTTTACACTCGTTGGGTTCAGTTCACCTGTTGCTCATTAACTCATTAGTGCCCTCATTGGTTTACACTCGTTGGGTTCAGTTCACCTGTTGCTCATTAACTCATTAGTACCCTCATTGGTTTGCACTCGTTGGGTTCAGTTCACCTGTTGCTCATTTACTCATTAGTGCCCTCATTGGTTTGCACTCGTTTGGATCAGTTCACCTGTTGCTCATTAACTCATTAGTGCCCTCATTGGTTTACACTCGTTGGGTTCAGTTCACCTGTTGCTCATTAACTCATTAGTGCCCTCATTGGTTTGCACTCGTTGGGTTCAGTTCACCTGTTGCTCATTGTCACGACCGGCTCAAAGCCGTGACAAATAAGTGGAGGACATAGTAGGTTGGTGAGGTTTTGCAACACATAAGGTTTATTTATGTAAATAATAAAATATATAATACAATAAATCAAAGCCAAAATAACTACAATCTCTGTCAGACAATGTTGTTAATGTGTCAGACAGAACCAAATTCAAAGTAATGACAAAAGAACATAAACAAAACCATAACGAGACTGAAAAGGGAGCAAACAACTCAGGACGCTCTCATGATGATGCTGCACGACCTGAAGCTCTCTCCAAGTCCCTCAAGTCTCTCGTTGACTCTCAAAGGCTCAACTTAAATAGAGGAAGAAACAGGTGCACATAGTTTGCTCAAGGAGCCTGCCCAGGTGCACATCGTTCTCCCAATGAGTCTCTCAGCCGCACCCACCGGTCGGCAACAGCAATAGTAACGGGAGACCCGTCACACACCCCCCCTAAAAAGAAGAGAGCACAGTCTTAAAACAAAACAACTTCTACAATTCAAATATTCCCGTGGAAATAGTTAGGCCGACTTGTAAATCTCCCCAATCCCGTCAACTCGCTCTCCTTCAGCAGCCTGGCTCCTAGGACGCACATTTAAGAAAAAAACAGAGAGACAAAGTCAGAGGAAATACATACTCTAGTCTGTTTTTTACGATTTGGCATATTAATCAAATGATTCAGACTAGAAATCTGACTAGCCACAGTAAAGGGTCCAACAAACTTAGCCTGAAAGGGCAACCCCACAACAGGCAACGATGCCAGTACCTGGTCACCAGGTTGAAACGAACGCAACTCTGTTCGACGATCAAAAGTTGTTTAATTGAATCTTGAGCTTTTTTCAGAAAAGACATTGCCAACTGACACGCCTCAAAAAGTCGCTCACTAACATATGACAACACATTTTTCGGCGGATCACACTTTTCCCAGTCCGCAGATAAAACCGTCAACGGACTTCGCACAACGTGACCAAAAACAAAGTAATTTGGACTGAACCCAGTACTTTCTTGGGCAGCTTCCTGAGCTGCCATCCTCAACCAAGATAGACCAGTCTCCCAGTCCTTACTCATTTGAACACAATACGATCTCAACAAAGATTTCAGAGTTTGATGAAATCTCTCCAGTGCTCCCTGACTTTGGGCATGAATAGCACTGGAGAGATTATGTTGAATATTAAGCGGTTTCAAAACTTGACCAAACAAATTAGAGGTGAAATTACTTCCCTGATCAGATTGAATAATTTTTGGTAATCCAAACACCGAAATGAATTGGGTCAGCGCTTTTATGACTAGTTTTGCCGTTACAGAACGTAACGGATATGCAGCCGGATATCTAGTTACTTGGCACATGATTGTAAGCAAATATTCACTACCTGCCTTTGACCTAGGCAATGGCCCAACACAATCTACAATGAGATGCTCAAACGGTTGACTAATGGCTGGAATTGGATAAAGAGGAGCAGATTTCAAAGTTTGATTTGGTTTTCCAGTAATCTGACATATGTGACAAGACTTAATGTATTTGGACACATCAAGTTTCAATTTCGGCCAAAAGAAACGTGTCAAAAGTAACTTGTACGTCTTTCTCACTCCCATGTGGCCGGAAGTATCATGTGCGGTCTGTAACACTAGTTTCCGGAGACACTGAGGAATTACAATTTGCACCATGGGATCACCAATCGCAAACTCTGCCTGTGGCACCCATTTTCGAACCAGCAATCCTTCATCTAGGCAATACCCAGATGAAAGATTCACAATTATATCTTGAGAGACAACTCGGTCAAATAATTCAACAAGAGTCAAGTCAGCTTTTTGTTTTTCGATCAATTCATCACGTGACACAGACAAAATTGAAAGGATTTCTAGTTTTACCTTCTCAGATTCAGTTTTTCCCTCAACTTGTGTTTTACTCATAGATCGGGTTATCACGCAAGACGGTAAAACATTCAAAGGACTGGTCAAACTTTCATCACCATCTAATTTCAAGATCTTCGGACATGGTGTAACCACTAGATGTGGTGAATCATTTCGCCAGACACGATCACCAGCCAAGTCATTCCCCAGAACTCCGTGTATTCCCTCCACAGGCAAGCAGGACCGAACAGCCACCTCCACTTCGCCCTGAATCAACTCAGAGTGCAAAATCATTTTATGAATTGGGACAGACATAACATTTAGGCCAATGCCCTTAACCAACACATTACTTCCAGTATAAGAATCCGGTGAAAAAGGCAACACAGACTCTAGCACAAAGGTTTCTGAGGATCCTGTATCACGTAGAATCTTAACTGGTACACTTTTTTTTTCATCCACCAATCTAACAGAACCTTCTGTAACGAATGGAGTAAACGCTGAAACACACGGCGAACAATTTTCCTGCACATTACTTCTTGTTGAAGCAGTCACCGCTAAAGCAACAGGCCTTACAGGAGACAAAGAATTCGATTTCACATTAGAATAGTCAGCTTTTGCTTTCAATAACGGACATTCATTCTTCCAGTGACCAAACCCATGACAATAATTACACATATTTGCTTTATCTTTTTCTTCAAAAGAATTGTGCAACTGTGTGCTGGGTAAATCAGGCACAAACCTGGAAAATGTGTTGGATTTTCGCCATGGTTCATTTTGAAAATTCTTTTCAGCGGATCTGTAACCAAAAACAGTTTTATGAGTCAAAGAGAATTCATCAGCCATGACGGCCGCCTCATACACGGTGTCAGGTTTACATTCGTTGATGTAAGTCGCAATACGACCTGAAACTGAACTCTTGAATTGCTCAAGCATCATTAACTCCTTTAAATCGTCAAGTGTTTTAACCTTAGAAGCTACACACCAACGATTAAAATTAACCGAGATCTCCTGTACAAATTCAACATACGTCTGCTTTTCTCTTTTCTTCCAGGACCTAAATCTTTGTCTGTAGGCCTCTGGAACCAGTTCGTAAGCCCTCAACACTGCCGCTTTTACTGCTTTATACTCAGAAGCGTCCTCTACGCTAAGTGAAGAATACGCTTCTTGGGCTCTGCCTGTAAAAACAGACTGCAACATAAGAGTACGCTCTTCATCTGGCCAATTTCGTGCATCCGCAACACGTTCAAACAATAAAAAGAATCGCTCAACCTCTTTTTCATCAAATTTAGGAATCAACCTCAAATTACTCACAATATCAAACTTACACGAACTCGACTCACGTATCTGTTCTCCAGTTAAGGAAAGTTTACCATCTCTTATTAGATCCAAACGATAGCGTTCCAGATCAAACTGCTGTTGTTGTAACTGGATTTTCTGTAACTCAATGTGATTTTGTGCGTCTAACATTTTTTCCTTCATTTCAACCTGAATTAACAACAATTGTTTTTGTTGTTCAAAAGTTAAATGAGACTGTGGTGATGTCGCAATATCAAAAGTTGACGCGTCTTCCGAAATTTGAGACTCTAAGACTCCGCGTTCACGTAACTCCATCTTTATCATGGTTTTAAGATTATCTTTCAGACGTTTATCCTGACATGACAAATTAATTTTGTAATGAGTTGCAAGTTCTACTAGCTGATCTTTAGAAAAATCATTCAACAAATCTTCAGACGGAGCACTAATAAATTCCTCAACCTTTGAGGCCATTGTAACATAAGGCTACTTAATTTACCACAATATTTGAGGGGAAGAAATTAGACAAACAATTCCCTCTAACTAAATATAGAAACTACCTAAACTCATCCCTAATCTTCGTACAGTTACTTGCAGCGGGTTTTTATACACTATAAACCAGCGTTTGCAATAGCAACCGATTAACGAGTCACCATTACAAAACACGGATGTGTTCCCGAGACAAATGCTCCAACTGCTTTCACCATACAAACAAAACAAACTAAAATAAAAAAGATCGGAGCATCCAGTTAAGGATACCCCGCTAAACCTAACCAGGGAAAAGTCTAATCCAAAACAACCCTTCCCTCAAATATACAAAGAGTAGCCATACTTACCATCCTTAAGTTGAAACTCCCACGAAACAATCAACAAAAAAAAACACCAAACCAACCACTATAAACCTCCAGAAATTTTTCAAATATTTTCAAAGAAAAACAAACTTAACGAATTAATGATTAAATTAACGAAATATAAACAAAGCAACTCCTTTCCAAATTAAATTATACCGGAGCAAATTAAGTCCCAAATTTGTTTCCTACCAAACAAAAACTTAAACATAGACCTAATCAAACCAAAAAAACATTTATCAATTAGTACGGACAAGAATTCATATTTGTCATACTAAAAAAAACGTCAAATAATGAACAAACCTATTAACAAATTGGCTGGACGAGCCCCCATATTTGTCACGACCGGCTCAAAGCCGTGACAAATAAGTGGAGGACATAGTAGGTTGGTGAGGTTTTGCAACACATAAGGTTTATTTATGTAAATAATAAAATATATAATACAATAAATCAAAGCCAAAATAACTACAATCTCTGTCAGACAATGTTGTTAATGTGTCAGACAGAACCAAATTCAAAGTAATGACAAAAGAACATAAACAAAACCATAACGAGACTGAAAAGGGAGCAAACAACTCAGGACGCTCTCATGATGGTGCTGCACGACCTGAAGCTCTCTCCAAGTCCCTCAAGTCTCTCGTTGACTCTCAAAGGCTCAACTTAAATAGAGGAAGAAACAGGTGCACATAGTTTGCTCAAGGAGCCTGCCCAGGTGCACATCGTTCTCCCAATGAGTCTCTCAGCCGCACCCACCGGTCGGCAACAGCAATAGTAACGGGAGACCCGTCACATCATTAACTCATTAGTGCCCTCATTGGTTTACACTCGTTGGGTTCAGTTCACCTGTTGCTCATTAACTCATTAGTGCCCTCATTGGTTTACACTCGTTGGGTTCAGTTCACATGTTGCTCATTAACTCATTAGTGCCCTCATTGGTTTGCACTCGTTTGGTTCAGTTCACCTGTTGCTCATTAACTCATTAGTGCCCTCATTGGTTTACACTCGTTGGGTTCAGTTCACCTGTTGCTCATTAACTCATTAGTGCCCTCATTGGTTTGCACTCGTTGGGTTCAGTTCACCTGTTGCTCATTAACTCATTAGTGCCCTCATTGGTTTGCACTCGTTGGGTTCAGTTCACCTGTTGCTCATTAACTCATTAGTGCCCTCATTGGTTTGCACTCGTTAGGTTCAGTTCACCTGTTGCTCATTAACTCATTAGTGCCCTCATTGGTTTACACTCGTTGGGTTCAGTTCACCTGTTGCTCATTAACTCATTAGTGCCCTCATTGGTTTACACTCGTTTGGTTCAGTTCACCTGTTGCTCATTAACTCATTAGTGCCCTCATTGGTTTGCACTCGTTTGGTTCAGTTCACCTGTTGCTCATTAACTCATTAGTGCCCTCATTGGTTTGCACTCGTTTGGTTCAGTTCACCTGTTGCTCATTAACTCATTAGTGCCCTCATTGGTTTGCACTCGTTTGGTTCAGTTCACCTGTTGCTCATTAACTCATTTGTGCCCTCATTGGTTTGCACTCGTTTGGTTCAGTTCACCTGTTGCTCATTAACTCATTAGTGCCCTCATTGGTTTACACTCGTTAGGTTCAGTTCACCTGTTGCTCATTAACTCATTAGTGCCCTCATTGGTTTACACTCGTTGGGTTCAGTTCACCTGTTGCTCATTAACTCATTAGTGCCCTCATTGGTTTGCACTCGTTTGGTTCAGTTCACCTGTTGCTCATTAACTCATTAGTGCCCTCATTGGTTTGCACTCGTTGGGTTCAGTTCACCTGTTGCTCATTAACTCATTAGTGCCCTCATTGGTTTGCACTCGTTTGGTTCAATTCACCTGTTGCTCATTAACTCATTAGTGCCCTCATTGGTTTGCACTCGTTGGGTTCAGTTCACCTGTTGCTCATTAACTCATTAGTGCCCTCATTGGTTTGCACTCGTTTGGTTCAGTTCACCTGTTGCTCATTAACTCATTAGTGCCCTCATTGGTTTACACACTCACTGCTCACAGCCACCCATTCTGTGACTATAACTGAGGTTCACTATGGCCCGTCCGTGTTTAGCTGTATATACGTAAAAATGTTGTATCGTGTCAGCGTTTCGTCCAGGCGAAACTACCACTGGGTATGCGCACAGCAATACTGCATCATTTAATTACTGTATTTGCATTATTATAAGGGTAGGTTTAGGGTAGGTGTAGGTGTAGGCGTTAATAAAACCCAATCTGTTAAGTAGCTCATTCATTTATTGTTGTTTTATTGTGAGATTTTGCCTCACTTCCGACCATTGCTGTACCCCATCTAGCCACAACTGTTCTTCTCCGTTTTATTTCTGTGGCAGAATTACAGCGCCACACACTGGCCTGGCATGTATACTACATCGCTGTGAGTTGGTTTCAGTGGGTTCGTGTGTACGCAGATATATCTTGAGACGAGGGGAAATAAAGATCTGAGAGGGAAAGCTCTGGCTTCGTGTGGATGTGGCCTATGATAACGCTATGACTATGAACGTATTAAAAGTGACAGAGGTGCTTCTCATTCATCGCATTCTTTTTACACACTACTTGATCTAATTTTTCAGAATATTTCTCTCTTTTTTTTACTTTCAGTTATTGTAAACATTCCTTGCCGCCTTGGACAAAATGCCGTTTTCCAGGGTCCATTTCAGTCTCATCTTAACAGTTTGACTGTCACATTTGTGGATTTCATGCATTACATAAACTTATTTGAGAAAGAAATGCAAGCAATTATTTTGAAAATATTCCTAATTAAAATTTAACTTTATCTTAAGAACACAAAGATAACTGCAATCATAGGTAAATATTCAGCTTTAATTAACTATACTTACATGTGAGGCTCATGAATCAGGCCGTAGTGTAAAGTCTCCAAACGTCTCCTCGGGTCTGTAGACAGTGTGTAACCCGTCCTCACGGCTCCTGCCGCCCTCGCTGTGCGTTCACCATCCTAATCAATGCCTGCTAATGAGCTGAGACGCTGGAACAGTGAGTCACAGGCCACAGATGACAGTATTAGCACCTAATACATCTCTCTGACTGCCATCCTGAACTCTTTCTGCTGTGGTTTGATGTCAGATATTCTATATCTGTCTTATTCTCTCTCTCTCTTCTTGGCCAGAGTTATATTTAGCTTAACCTTTTGGAAATGGGAATGAGCTGGTGAAGCTGATATAAATATTGATGCAAATTTACTGTGATGATCTGAAATCTTGTGTTAGACAGCGGATGAATGCCAGTCTGGATCTTGAATTCTACTGACAGTACCTGTGGGTATCTGTTGATTATCATAAAAATGTTTACCAATCTCTCAGTTTTAACTTTTAAAAGATTTTAAAAACACTGGAAAACATGTACAGAATGGGAATTTATATTAACAGAGACGTATCTCAAGCTTTTTAAAAAATAAATGCAGATTAAATAAATTGACAACAGGAGACACACTGACTGCACAAACACTATAATGTCACTATAACCCAAACACTATAATGTCACTATAACCCTAACACTATAATGTCACTATAACCCAAACACTATAATGTCACTATAACCCAAACACTATAATGTCACTATAACCCTAACACTATAATGTCACTATAACCCTAACATTATAATGTCACTATAACCCTAACACTATAATGTCACTATAACCCTAACACTATAATGTCACTATAACCCAAACACTATAATGTCACTATAACCCAAACACTATAATGTCACTATAACCCAAACACTATAATGTCACTATAACCCAAACACTATAATGTCACTATAATGTCACTATAACCCAAACACTATAATGTCACTATAACCCAAACACTATAATGTCACTATAACCCAAACACTATAATGTCACTATAACCCTAACACTATAATGTCACTATAACCCTAACATTATAATGTCACTATAACCCTAACACTATAATGTCACTATAACCCTAACACTATAATGTCACTATAACCCTAACACTATAATGTCACTATAACCCTAACACTATAATGTCACTATAACCCTAACACTATAATGTCACTATAACCCTAACACTATAATGTTACTATAACCCAAACACTATAATGTCACTATAACCCTAACACTATAATGTCACTATAACCCTAACACTATAATGTCACTATAACCCTAACACTATAATGTCACTATAACCCTAACACTATAATGTCACTATAACCCAAACACTATAATGTCACTATAACCCTAACACTATAATGTTACTATAACCCTAACACTATAATGTCACTATAACCCTAACACTATAATGTCACTATAACCCTAACACTATAATGTCACTATAACCCTAACACTATAATGTCACTATAACCCAAACACTATAATGTCACTATAACCCTAACACTATAATGTCACTATAACCCAAACACTATAATGTCACTATAACCCAAACACTATAATGTCACTATAACCCTAACACTATAATGTCACTATAACCCAAACACTATAATGTCACTATAACCCAAACACTATAATGTCACTATAACCCTAACACTATAATGTCACTATAACCCAAACACTATAATGTCACTATAACCCTAACACTATAATGTCACTATAACCCAAACACTATAATGTCACTATAACCCTAACACTATAATGTCACTATAACCCAAACACTATAATGTCACTATAACCCAAACACTATAATGTCACTATAACCCAAACACTATAATGTCACTATAACCCAAACACTATAATGTCACTATAACCCTAACACTATAATGTCACTATAACCCAAACACTATAATGTCACTATAACCCTAACACTATAATGTCACTATAACCCTAACACTATAATGTCACTATAACCCTAACATTATAATGTCACTATAACCCTAACATTATAATGTCACTATAACCCTAACACTATAATGTCACTATAACCCAAACACTATAATGTCACTATAACCCTAACACTATAATGTCACTATAACCCTAACACTATAATGTCACTATAACCCAAACACTATAATGTCACTATAACCCTAACACTATAATGTCACTATAACCCTAACACTATAATGTCACTATAACCCTAACACTATAATGTCACTATAACCCAAACACTATAATGTCACTATAACCCAAACACTATAATGTCACTATAACCCTAACACTATAATGTCACTATAACCCTAACACTATAATGTCACTATAACCCAAACACTATAATGTCACTATAACCCTAACACTATAATGTCACTATAACCCAAACACTATAATGTCACTATAACCCTAACACTATAATGTCACTATAACCCTAACACTATAATGTCACTATAACCCTAACACTATAATGTCACTATAACCCAAACACTATAATGTCACTATAACCCTAACACTATAATGTCACTATAACCCTAACACTATAATGTCACTATAACCCAAACACTATAATGTCACTATAACCCAAACACTATAATGTCACTATAACCCTAACACTATAATGTCACTATAACCCAAACACTATAATGTCACTATAACCCTAACACTATAATGTCACTATAACCCAAACACTATAATGTCACTATAACCCTAACACTATAATGTCACTATAACCCTAACACTATAATGTCACTATAACCCAAACACTATAATGTCACTATAACCCTAACACTATAATGTTACTATAACCCTAACACTATAATGTCACTATAACCCTAACACTATAATGTCACTATAACCCTAACACTATAATGTCACTATAACCCTAACACTATAATGTCACTATAACCCAAACACTATAATGTCACTATAACCCTAACACTATAATGTCACTATAACCCTAACACTATAATGTCACTATAACCCAAACACTATAATGTCACTATAACCCTAACACTATAATGTCACTATAACCCAAACACTATAATGTCACTATAACCCTAACACTATAATGTCACTATAACCCTAACACTATAATGTCACTATAACCCTAACACTATAATGTCACTATAACCCTAACACTATAATGTCACTATAACCCTAACACTATAATGTCACTATAACCCAAACACTATAATGTCACTATAACCCAAACACTATAATGTCACTATAACCCTAACACTATAATGTCACTATAACCCAAACACTATAATGTCACTATAACCCTAACACTATAATGTCACTATAACTCAAACACTATAATGTCACTATAACCCAAACACTATAATGTCCCTATAACCCTAACACTATAATGTCACTATAACCCTAACACTATAATGTCACTATAACCCTAACACTATAATGTCACTATAACCCAAACACTATAATGTCACTATAACCCAAACACTATAATGTCACTATAACCCTAACACTATAATGTCACTATAACCCTAACACTATAATGTCACTATAACCCAAACACTATAATGTCACTATAACCCTAACACTATAATGTCACTATAACCCTAACACTATAATGTCACTATAACCCAAACACTATAATGTCACTATAACTCAAACACTATAATGTCACTATAACCCAAACACTATAATGTCACTATAACCCTAACACTATAATGTCACTATAACTCAAACACTATAATGTCACTATAACCCAAACACTATAATGTCACTATAACCCAAACACTATAATGTCACTATAACCCTAACACTATAATGTCACTATAACCCTAACACTATAATGTCACTATAACCCAAACACTATAATGTCACTATAACTCAAACACTATAATGTCACTGTAACCCTAACATTATAATGTCACTATAACCCTAACACTATAATGTCACTATAACCCAAACACTATAATGTCACTATAACCCTAACACTATAATGTCACTATAACCCTAACACTATAATGTCACTATAACCCTAACACTATAATGTCACTATAACCCAAACACTATAATGTCACTATAACCCTAACACTATAATGTCACTATAACCCAAACACTATAATGTCACTATAACCCTAACACTATAATGTCACTATAACCCAAACACTATAATGTCACTATAACCCTAACACTATAATGTCACTATAACCCTAACACTATAATGTCACTATAACCCTAACATTATAATGTCACTATAACCCTAACACTATAATGTCACTATAACCCAAACACTATAATGTCACTATAACCCTAACACTATAATGTCACTATAACCCAAACACTATAATGTCACTATAACTCAAACACTATAATGTCACTATAACTCAAACACTATAATGTCACTATAACCCTAACACTATAATGTCACTATAACCCAAACACTATAATGTCACTATAACTCAAACACTATAATGTCACTATAACTCAAACACTATAATGTCACTATAACCCAAACACTATAATGTCACTATAACTCAAACACTATAATGTCACTATAACTCAAACACTATAATGTCACTATAACTCAAACACTATAATGTCACTATAACCCAAACACTATAATGTCACTATAACCCAAACACTATAATGTCACTATAACTCAAACACTATAATGTCACTATAACCCAAACACTATAATGTCACTATAACCCTAACACTATAATGTCACTATAACTCAAACACTATAATGTCACTATAACCCTAACACTATAATGTCACTATAACCCAAACACTATAATGTCACTATAACCCAAACACTATAATGTCACTATAACCCAAACACTATAATGTCACTATAACCCTAACACTATAATGTCACTATAACTCAAACACTATAATGTCACTATAACCCAAACACTATAATGTCCCTATAACCCTAACACTATAATGTCACTATAACCCTAACACTATAATGTCACTATAACCCTAACACTATAATGTCACTATAACCCAAACACTATAATGTCACTATAACCCAAACACTATAATGTCACTATAACCCTAACACTATAATGTCACTATAACCCTAACACTATAATGTCACTATAACCCAAACACTATAATGTCACTATAACCCTAACACTATAATGTCACTATAACCCTAACACTATAATGTCACTATAACCCAAACACTATAATGTCACTATAACTCAAACACTATAATGTCACTATAACCCAAACACTATAATGTCACTATAACCCTAACACTATAATGTCACTATAACTCAAACACTATAATGTCACTATAACCCAAACACTATAATGTCACTATAACCCAAACACTATAATGTCACTATAACCCTAACACTATAATGTCACTATAACCCTAACACTATAATGTCACTATAACCCAAACACTATAATGTCACTATAACTCAAACACTATAATGTCACTGTAACCCTAACATTATAATGTCACTATAACCCTAACACTATAATGTCACTATAACCCAAACACTATAATGTCACTATAACCCTAACACTATAATGTCACTATAACCCTAACACTATAATGTCACTATAACCCTAACACTATAATGTCACTATAACCCAAACACTATAATGTCACTATAACCCTAACACTATAATGTCACTATAACCCAAACACTATAATGTCACTATAACCCTAACACTATAATGTCACTATAACCCAAACACTATAATGTCACTATAACCCTAACACTATAATGTCACTATAACCCTAACACTATAATGTCACTATAACCCTAACATTATAATGTCACTATAACCCTAACATTATAATGTCACTATAACCCTAACACTATAATGTCACTATAACCCAAACACTATAATGTCACTATAACCCTAACACTATAATGTCACTATAACCCAAACACTATAATGTCACTATAACTCAAACACTATAATGTCACTATAACTCAAACACTATAATGTCACTATAACCCTAACACTATAATGTCACTATAACCCAAACACTATAATGTCACTATAACTCAAACACTATAATGTCACTATAACTCAAACACTATAATGTCACTATAACCCAAACACTATAATGTCACTATAACTCAAACACTATAATGTCACTATAACTCAAACACTATAATGTCACTATAACTCAAACACTATAATGTCACTATAACCCAAACACTATAATGTCACTATAACCCAAACACTATAATGTCACTATAACTCAAACACTATAATGTCACTATAACCCAAACACTATAATGTCACTATAACCCTAACACTATAATGTCACTATAACTCAAACACTATAATGTCACTATAACTCAAACACTATAATGTCACTATAACCCAAACACTATAATGTCACTATAACCCTAACACTATAATGTCACTATAACCCTAACACTATAATGTCACTATAACCCTAACACTATAATGTCACTATAACCCAAACACTATAATGTCACTATAACCCTAACACTATAATGTCACTATAACCCTAACACTATAATGTCACTATAACCCTAACACTATAATGTCACTATAACCCAAACACTATAATGTCACTATAACCCTAACACTATAATGTCACTATAACCCTAACACTATAATGTCACTATAACCCTAACACTATAATGTCACTATAACCCTAACACTATAATGTCACTATAACCCAAACACTATAATGTCACTATAACTCAAACACTATAATGTCACTATAACCCAAACACTATAATGTCACTATAACCCTAACACTATAATGTCACTATAACTCAAACACTATAATGTCACTATAACTCAAACACTATAATGTCACTATAACCCAAACACTATAATGTCACTATAACCCTAACACTATAATGTCACTATAACCCTAACACTATAATGTCACTATAACCCTAACACTATAATGTCACTATAACCCAAACACTATAATGTCACTATAACCCAAACACTATAATGTCACTATAACCCAAACACTATAATGTCACTATAACCCTAACACTATAATGTCACTATAACCCTAACACTATAATGTCACTATAACCCTAACACTATAATGTCACTATAACCCTAACACTATAATGTCACTATAACCCTAACACTATAATGTCACTATAACCCTAACACTATAATGTCACTATAACCCTAACACTATAATGTCACTATAACCCAAACACTATAATGTCACTATAACCCTAACACTATAATGTCACTATAACCCTAACACTATAATGTTACTATAACCCAAACACTATAATGTCACTATAACCCTAACACTATAATGTCACTATAACCCTAACACTATAATGTCACTATAACCCTAACACTATAATGTCACTATAACCCTAACACTATAATGTCACTATAACCCTAACACTATAATGTCACTATAACCCAAACACTATAATGTCACTATAACCCTAACACTATAATGTCACTATAACCCTAACACTATAATGTCACTATAACCCTAACACTATAATGTCACTATAACCCTAACACTATAATGTCACTATAACCCAAACACTATAATGTCACTATAACCCTAACACTATAATGTCACTATAACCCTAACACTATAATGTCACTATAACCCAAACACTATAATGTCACTATAACCCAAACACTATAATGTCACTATAACCCTAACACTATAATGTCACTATAACCCTAACACTATAATGTCACTATAACCCTAACACTATAATGTCACTATAACCCAAACACTATAATGTCACTATAACCCAAACACTATAATGTCACTATAACCCTAACACTATAATGTCACTATAACCCTAACACTATAATGTCACTATAACCCTAACACTATAATGTCACTATAACCCTAACACTATAATGTCACTATAACCCTAACACTATAATGTCACTATAACCCTAACACTATAATGTCACTATAACCCAAACACTATAATGTCACTATAACCCAAACACTATAATGTCACTATAACCCTAACACTATAATGTCACTATAACCCTAACACTATAATGTCACTATAACCCAAACACTATAATGTCACTATAACCCAAACACTATAATGTCACTATAACCCAAACACTATAATGTCACTATAACCCTAACACTATAATGTCACTATAACCCAAACACTATAATGTCACTATAACCCTAACACTATAATGTCACTATAACCCTAACACTATAATGTCACTATAACCCTAACACTATAATGTCACTATAACCCAAACACTATAATGTCACTATAACCCAAACACTATAATGTCACTATAACCCAAACACTATAATGTCACTATAACCCTAACACTATAATGTCACTATAACCCTAACACTATAATGTCACTATAACCCTAACACTATAATGTCACTATAACCCTAACACTATAATGTTACTATAACCCAAACACTATAATGTCACTATAACCCTAACACTATAATGTCACTATAACCCTAACACTATAATGTCACTATAACCCTAACACTATAATGTCACTATAACCCTAACACTATAATGTCACTATAACCCAAACACTATAATGTCACTATAACCCTAACACTATAATGTCACTATAACCCTAACACTATAATGTCACTATAACCCTAACACTATAATGTCACTATAACCCTAACACTATAATGTCACTATAACCCAAACACTATAATGTCACTATAACCCTAACACTATAATGTCACTATAACCCAAACACTATAATGTCACTATAACCCTAACACTATAATGTCACTATAACCCAAACACTATAATGTCACTATAACCCTAACACTATAATGTCACTATAACCCTAACACTATAATGTCACTATAACCCTAACACTATAATGTCACTATAACCCAAACACTATAATGTCACTATAACCCTAACACTATAATGTCACTATAACCCAAACACTATAATGTCACTATAACCCTAACACTATAATGTCACTATAACCCTAACACTATAATGTCACTATAACCCAAACACTATAATGTCACTATAACCCTAACACTATAATGTCACTATAACCCTAACACTATAATGTCACTATAACCCTAACACTATAATGTCACTATAACCCTAACACTATAATGTCACTATAACCCTAACACTATAATGTCACTATAACCCAAACACTATAATGTCACTATAACCCAAACACTATAATGTCACTATAATGTCACTATAACCCAAACACTATAATGTCACTATAACCCAAACACTATAATGTCACTATAACTCAAACACTATAATGTCACTATAATGTCACTATAACCCAAACACTATAATGTCACTATAACCCTAACACTATAATGTCACTATAATGTCACTATAACCCTAACACTATAATGTCACTATAACCCTAACACTATAATGTCACTATAACCCTAACACTATAATGTCACTATAACCCTAACACTATAATGTCACTATAACCCTAACACTATAATGTCACTATAACCCTAACACTATAATGTCACTATAACCCTAACACTATAATGTCACTATAACCCTAACACTATAATGTCACTATAACCCTAACACTATAATGTCACTATAACCCTAACACTATAATGTCACTATAACCCTAACACTATAATGTCACTATAATGTCACTATAATGTCACTATAACCCTAACACTATAATGTCACTATAACCGCATCATTCCAACAGTGTCAAAGTGCGTGTGATTTTCTGGGTGTAACATACGGTCATGTGACGTATTTGTCTGAATATCAGCACATTGGTTTCAAGTTGAAAGAATAAAATCGACAAGGGCTTGATTACACATTGCATTCTCCCATTTAATACAATTCTTTTGATAGTCCAAAACTGAAAGTATAAATACATCTATTGATAATAAGATGCACACAAACAATATGCATACAGTATCTCTAATGTATAAGGGCTGAAAGTGTCATTTCAATCTGTGAGAATTAATTTTAGTGAGAACGATGTTTATGCAAATGTACAGTCTTATAATTAGACATATCTTGCATTCTGTCATCTGGATGAGAAACCATCAGGGCTGGGCTGGTAGATTATGAACGAGGTAGATCTGTCTCTAAAGTCTAAGAGAGGGTGAATGTCTAAATGTGTATCACAGCGTCTCTTATCATGAGTCACACCACTAAGGTCTGTTTTAGATTCCTAGTTTATCAGTCAACTCTGCTACAGCGAATGCAAGGCTTGAGAATGTGTGCATGATCATAAATGTGAAGAAGTGGTGTTGGTCGTGTGAGTCACGCGCCTCAGCACTGTCTCTGGGATCAGACGTCGCTCTCCCACTTCTTTTATTCTGAGCACGTAGAGCTGCTTCCTGACGCTTCCTCATAATGAATCCTTCTCCTTTCTCGAGCCCAGCCAAACACTACTCTCCCTCTCTGCACTGATGTTTCTCTGTCTCTCTGTAAGGGTTAAAGCTCAGATCTCGTCACATCAGCCTCACGAAAATGAATAAGGCTTTTTAAAAATGAAAACAGTTTTTCTTCACAAAACTAGTGTGGGTGATACAAAAATATCTACTGTTAAAATACACATACAAACAGCTGGCAGTTCTTCTCACAGAGAAATATACAAAAAATACATATCATAAAAATATATAACATATATGACCAAAAACATTTATACAGTACATAGCAAAAATACTCCTCAAAAACACCAAAGCTGAAATACATAAACAGTGCAAATAGATCTGAAATCACTGATCATGTCCACATATTCTGGATGTACCGCTCATCACACGTCAGCAGATCCGGTTCTTGCTCCGGTTCTTCTGCTTCAGGTTCAGTGGATATGATCAGATTCATGTCTCTGTGCTAGAGCTACAGTGGCTGAAAACACACACAGCTTTACACACACACACACATGCAAGCACGTGTAGGAACATCCCCATGTGTCCCCAGAGTTCACTTACAGTAATACAAAATAACAGTCTGGAACTTCAGATACACTTCTGTGATGCAACACAAATATGTAACCATGCACAAATTTCACTCTAATCATAGTTAAATATGAAAAAAATCATATTCTGTTCATTTGTCATGCAAAACATAAGTTCACATCATCTTGTCCGTATACATTTGACTTGGCCTAAAGAAAGAAAGAAAGAAAGAAGTCCTGCAAACAGCATGTGATTAATCATACATGATGTACATGTCAACATATTAGTATCTGTCATTCTTTTGTCAATGTTCATATTTCTCACGAACCCTGCTGTCAGTTGTGGGTTAGGGTTTGAGAGATTTACATGATTTGCTTTTGCGTCCTCCTATCATTAGAGGAAAGTTGCAGCATTATCAGGGACTCTCCGGTTTCTCCAACCACATAAGCTCCTCCTTCTTTGTGATTTTTACCTAATAGAAACACGAGTCATAAAATGCATTTGCCTGTGTACCGTCACAGAAATGTTTCCGCAGGCCGTCAGTGAAAGTGAGGAGATGTTACGGGCAACTTACCCTCAAACTGAGCCAGCGGATTGGGCCTTTTTTCTTTCCAGAGCAGCAGCAAAACTTCTGGCTTTGTCAAGTGCGTCTCATAGCGTGCACTGCTCCGAGCTGAAGATGCCGCCCTCCTTCTTCTCTCTCCTCCGAGAGCGGGTCACCCTCCAGCAGGCGGCCGCCATCAGCAGCAGGACGAAGCCCACGACCAGCAGCACCAGCGACACCACGCGGGTCTGGGGCAGCGTGTTGAAGGTGAACGTGACGCCGCTGCCCGCCATGCCGATCACCAGCGAGATGACCCCGAAGGGGAACACGCAGCGGTACCAGGACTTCTCCGTGCCTCCGGTGGCCTGGGCCAGCCGCTCCAGCGTGGACAGGTCCTCCGGTGTTCGGCCCGCAGCCATCGGGGCCGTGCCATCGCGGGACCGGCTGCATTCGGGGTCCAGCGTGGCCAGCTGTGCGGAGGGCAGGCGGGCGGATGAGCAGCCCATCTCACTGACCTGCTGACTGTGGCCGCGGGCGTGTTTCCTGCTGGCTGTTCCTCCTCCTGCTGGCTGCTTCACGGCTGAGCATTGGCCTGGGAAGGAGGGATATTTCTGGCAGTGATCTATATATAGAGCTGCACGAGCACAGGAAGAGTCAGACACACGTTAAGACGGCAGGTTCACTCACGTCCTCTCTCAGGCTGCGGTGTGTTCCTCGCTCCGCTGTGTGCTGAGTCTCCCCTGCTCTCCCAGCAGCACATTGTCTGTTGTGCTAGTGGAGCCGACTGGAGTCTACAGAGCCGAGGGCCAGGAGCCAATGAGAGCAGAGGGGCTGGTCGGAGCCGTCCGATTGGCTGCCGCTCTCATGATGGCAGATGGTTTGAGAGAGCTCCAAACACGAGTGTTATTGATGATGCTGATATCCACAGCGTATGCCACCTACATCCATGCTCATCTCCTGCCCTCTCACGCTTTCTTTTTCTATAAATACATATCAAATGTTTGAATTCACTGAATTCAAAAGACAAAACAACAAGACCTTAAACGAATGAATGAATGGATGAATGAATGAATGGATGGATGGATGGATGGATGAATGGATGGATGGATGGATGGATGGATGGATGGATGGATGGATGGATGAATGAATGAATGAATGAATGGATGAATGCATGCGTGTGTGTGTGTGTGTGTGTGTGTGTGTGTGTGTGTGTGTGTGTGCTTGTTTATAAACTAGAGATGCTCTGATACCACTTTTTTTCAAGTACTTACATTTGGGTAGTTGCCGATACCGAGTACTGATACGAGTACTTAATAATACCATTACAGTTCTTATCACAATGTTTTATCTTCATCAGATGTTTCTCACTTTCGGACTGTAACAAAGCAAATACACACATTGATGCTGTTGCTGACATTTTAATATTCAACTTGGTGTTTTCCTGAACAAACATGGCCCTGCTGCCCATTTCACATTAATGTAACATTCAGTGGATTCCAGTACCACACAACAGCAGCAGAACCACTGAATTACATTATTATCATAGCCATACAGCCCTTTACTGAAGAGTGAGAGGCTGGTTCTTTTTGATGAACAGAAGCTTCTCTACATTATCAGCGATGAGCCGGTTTCTGTTTCATCTACAGTGTGTGTCACTGAGCTAGGGATGTGCATTTTTTGGCATTTTTAAGCTTTTGCTTTAAATATATATATTTTTACAAATGCTATGTTTAAATTACTGTCGTGTTAATGTTATGTCTTGAAATTAATATATTATTTTGTAAAGTGTATATCTGCAGCAACCAGGGCTTAAAAACGGAAAAAAATATCAATCGGTTCACTCCGAGCAGAATCGATATTATAGCGTTTCGGTTTTTGCGTTCCTCAATAAACATTACTGTTCCGAAAACGGTTTGATATGAAAAAATACCGGTTAATAACGTTATTTTAATTAAGCCTATACTTTAAACAAATATGTATAAATTTTAAACAAATATGTATAAATAGACTTATTTTCACTCAATAATAATATAACACATTGTAATTCAACTTGAATATTTATTTAATAACATTTTTAAAACCAGAAATACATGCATTAATTACAAGGCATAAACAGCGGACCTGTTTTAATGGAGCGTTAGACAATCGAAAGGCCTCTAATGCCGAATTATTTTCAGAAGAGTGATAACATTCTTTGTACATAACTTTTTTTCAACACGACTTGTTTTAAAAAATGCATGAATAAAGAATAAATAAACTGGATAACCATTGCTCTTTTAATGCACCGTCAACTGCTAATTTCAAAGCAAACACTGCGCAACACGTTCTTGCATCACATAATCAAATTCAGTCAGCTAATAAAGCTTGCATGTAATGCAATATAACATACCATTTAATACGAAGCATCAACCGTCTATATAGAAAACATTGACCTGTCCTGTATTGGCAATCTGAAAGACTATAGGACAAATGTTTGATAGATGCTATAGCCTACTTGGATAGGCTTAAACGGAATCCATAAACTATCCTAAATCAGTCTATTTGAGCTTAAAGTCCGTACTGCTTATTTAAACGTTCGAAAAGAATGTCCTCCAATACCTGCACATTCATTGTAGACCTCAGCGGGGAAAGAAATGTACTTGAGGCATGAAAATGCGCGCTCACACTGACTTGCGTTACCGGTAGATTCATAGATGATGGTGCGCGGGCATTTCACTCACGCTTGATCCGTCAACGTCACATGCTGTACTACTCATTTCATGATTGGTCACTGCCAAATTAAAATATTAAAGAGAACGATAAAATAACGTTATTAACCGGTTAATGGTCATTTCAAATTAACGTTTCTGTTCAGAACGATTCAAATTGATTTTGATTTCGTTTCCGTTTTTGTTCCTCTTAAAATTTCGTTCGTTTCCGGTTTTCGTAATGTTTCCTCAGGTTCTGCATGCGTTGGTTTTCTCTGGCGCTCGCGGAGGCTTCAGATGAATCTCCACTCGGGTGAAGGAGGATTTTGAAAGCTTACACAAAACTTTTCCATTTTCTTCCATGTCATGTCAAACTAGTATAACAGTTAAGCTCGCTTAGGCTTGTTACACTACCGGGGTTAGGCTAGCCATTGCTCACATCCCTACTGAACAGCCCTTCACTTTCAGCCCTCACTCCCGAGCGGATCTGCCTCACGAGCGGTTAGCTGGGTTTATACTCGCCGCGTCCGCACTAGCGCGGAAAACATGAAGCCATACTATGGCAGTCGAGCGCTTTGAGAGCGAGACCCCTTTGCTCTTGGCGTGGCGGTGTGCGGGTGTGCACGGCGAATCATGTGACTTTCCACGCAGCTCCGCATCCGAAGATGCGTTGCCATAAACTGGTATCAGGAGCGGTTGTATCGGGGTAGTTTTACGAGTACGAGTACTTCACAACAGTATCGGACCCACACCCGAGTACTGGTATCGGTATCGGTGCATCCCTATTATAAACACATACAGTAGAATAGCATTTTTGCAAAGCCAGATTTTCAGCAGCATTTCTCCGGTCTGTGCTACATCATCTCTCATCGTAATCATCATCATTGTAGAGTAGTTTGCTAATTGATAGAGATTTATTATTATTAATACAGTTGCAAATTATTGTCCTCCTTAATGAAGTTTGCAATAAAATATAAGTGTCTCACCTGGAACCCTTGTTGAACAGCTTTATCTTCATCTGCAATCGTGAAGAAAAGACACATCTGGAAGAAGTTAGGACATCCGGGATTCTTCCCAGCCCAAGAACATGATGGTCACTCTGCTTGAGCTCCAGAGACCAGCACCCCTCCACCCATCTGAGCTCCAGAGACCAGCACCCCTCCACCCATCTGAGCTCCAGAGACCAGCACCCCTCCACCCATCTGAGCTCCAGAGACCAGCACACCTCCACCCATCTGAGCTCCAGAGACCAGCACCCCTCCACCCATCTGAGCTCCAGAGACCAGCACCCCTCCACCCATCTGAGCTCCAGAGACCAGCACCCCTCCACCCATCTGAGCTCCAGAGACCAGCACCCCTCCACCCATCTGAGCTCCAGAGACCAGCACCCCTCCACCCATCTGAGCTCCAGAGACCAGAACCCCTCCACCCATCTGAGCTCCAGAGACCAGCACCCCTCCACCCATCTGAGCTCCAGAGACCAGCACACCTCCACCCATCTGAGCTCCAGAGACCAGCACCCCTCCACCCATCTGAGCTCCAGAGACCAGCACCCCTCCACCCATCTGAGCTCCAGAGACCAGCACCCCTCCACCCATCTGAGCTCCAGAGACCAGCACCCCTCCACCCATCTGAGCTCCAGAGACCAGCACACCTCCACCCATCTGAGCTCCAGAGACCAGCACCCCTCCACCCATCTGAGCTCCAGAGACCAGCACCCCTCCACCCATCTGAGCTCCAGAGACCAGAACCCCTCCACCCATCTGAGCTCCAGAGACCAGCACACCTCCACCCATCTGAGCGCCAGAGACCAGCACCCCTCCACCCATCTGAGCTCCAGAGACCAGCACCCCTCCACCCATCTGAGCTCCAGAGACCAGCACCCCTCCACCCATCTGAGCTCCAGAGACCAGCACCCCTCCACCCATCTGAGCTCCAGAGACCAGCACCCCTCCACCCATCTGAGCTCCAGAGACCAGCACCCCTCCACCCATCTGAGCTCCAGAGACCAGCACCCCTCCACCCATCTGAGCTCCAGAGACCAGCACCCCTCCACCCATCTGAGCTCCAGAGACCAGAACCCCTCCACCCATCTGAGCTCCAGAGACCAGCACCCCTCCACCCATCTGAGCTCCAGAGACCAGCACACCTCCACCCATCTGAGCTCCAGAGACCAGCACCCCTCCACCCATCTGAGCTCCAGAGACCAGCACCCCTCCACCCATCTGAGCTCCAGAGACCAGCACCCCTCCACCCATCTGAGCTCCAGAGACCAGCACCCCTCCACCCATCTGAGCTCCAGAGACCAGCACACCTCCACCCATCTGAGCTCCAGAGACCAGCACCCCTCCACCCATCTGAGCTCCAGAGACCAGCACCCCTCCACCCATCTCAGCTCCAGAGACCAGAACCCCTCCACCCATCTGAGCTCCAGAGACCAGCACACCTCCACCCATCTGAGCGCCAGAGACCAGCACCCCTCCACCCATCTGAGCTCCAGAGACCAGCACCCCTCCACCCATCTGAGCTCCAGAGACCAGCACCCCTCCACCCATCTGAGCTCCAGAGACCAGCACCCCTCCACCCATCTGAGCTCCAGAGACCAGCACCCCTCCACCCATCTGAGCTCCAGAGACCAGCACCCCTCCACCCATCTGAGCTCCAGAGACCAGCACACCTCCACCCATCTGAGCTCCAGAGACCAGCACCCCTCCACCCATCTGAGCTCCAGAGACCAGCACACCTCCACCCATCTGAGCTCCAGAGACCAGCACCCCTCCACCCATCTGAGCTCCAGAGACCAGAACCCCTCCACCCATCTGAGCTCCAGAGACCAGCACCCCTCCACCCATCTGAGCTCCAGAGACCAGCACCCCTCCACCCATCTGAGCTCCAGAGACCAGCACACCTCCACCCATCTGAGCTCCAGAGACCAGCACCCCTCCACCCATCTGAGCTCCAGAGACCAGCACCCCTCCACCCATCTGAGCTCCAGAGACCAGCACCCCTCCACCCATCTGAGCTCCAGAGACCAGCACCCCTCCACCCATCTGAGCTCCAGAGACCAGCACCCCTCCACCCATCTGAGCTCCAGAGACCAGCACCCCTCCACCCATCTGAGCTCCAGAGACCAGAACCCCTCCACCCATCTGAGCTCCAGAGACCAGCACCCCTCCACCCATCTGAGCTCCAGAGACCAGCACACCTCCACCCATCTGAGCTCCAGAGACCAGCACCCCTCCACCCATCTGAGCTCCAGAGACCAGCACCCCTCCACCCATCTGAGCTCCAGAGACCAGCACCCCTCCACCCATCTGAGCTCCAGAGACCAGCACCCCTCCACCCATCTGAGCTCCAGAGACCAGCACACCTCCACCCATCTGAGCTCCAGAGACCAGCACCCCTCCACCCATCTGAGCTCCAGAGACCAGCACCCCTCCACCCATCTGAGCTCCAGAGACCAGAACCCCTCCACCCATCTGAGCTCCAGAGACCAGCACACCTCCACCCATCTGAGCGCCAGAGACCAGCACCCCTCCACCCATCTGAGCTCCAGAGACCAGCACCCCTCCACCCATCTGAGCTCCAGAGACCAGCACCCCTCCACCCATCTGAGCTCCAGAGACCAGCACCCCTCCACCCATCTGAGCTCCAGAGACCAGCACCCCTCCACCCATCTGAGCTCCAGAGACCAGCACCCCTCCACCCATCTGAGCTCCAGAGACCAGCACCCCTCCACCCATCTGAGCTCCAGAGACCAGCACCCCTCCACCCATCTGAGCTCCAGAGACCAGCACCCCTCCACCCATCTGAGCTCCAGAGACCAGCACACCTCCACCCATCTGAGCTCCAGAGACCAGCACCCCTCCACCCATCTGAGCTCCAGAGACCAGCACACCTCCACCCATCTGAGCTCCAGAGACCAGCACCCCTCCACCCATCTGAGCTCCAGAGACCAGCACCCCTCCACCCATCTGAGCTCCAGAGACCAGCACCCCTCCACCCATCTGAGCTCCAGAGACCAGCACACCTCCACCCATCTGAGCTCCAGAGACCAGCACACCTTTTATTGCATAAAAGATATACTACTGTATATGGAAATAATAAAGGTGGAGATAACTTTCTTGCAGATTTGAATTCTTATTACACAATGATAATAATAAATAATTCAATCTTTTTCAAGAATGTACATTTACAGCATAAATTAAGAGCATATATATTCTAAAAGAAAAACAGCAATATTTACACATGATTTGACAGTTTATTTGAATAAATATAAAAAATGTGAAAGGTGTGCATCACAGCTGACACCTAGATGAACACTGTACAGTTGGTTTTATGACTGTAAGTCATTCTCTTCAAATGCTATTGAAGTTAAAAACATATATACAAATGTTGTATGTCACTTTAGAGATGGTCCCTAAATTTGCAATTGTGAATGTCCAAAATCAAGCCAACTTTATGCCAGTCAAAAAAGTCAAAGTATAGTCAAGTTATGTTTACCAAAGGCTTTATTTTACACACAAACCGAAAACCTCATAAGGAAATGTCGAGGGAACCAGTGGTGACCATCGGAGTCTAGGCCATGGGAGGAATGATTGAATGGCTGCAGATGAGAATATATGTCCTAGTAGAAACAAAACTGGTGATACACAAATTAATTAATATATATAATCTGTTTATTTGCTTTCTTCATTTTAATTTTCAGCTGGCCACAAGATGACTGCCTTGCTGTCTCATCTGCCAACATTTTGTGTAATTGTAGGGAAGTGTAATGTTTACTGTAAATGTTTATGTGCATGTTTACAGATTGTGGGTGGAAGCCAAAGAAATTCATAATTATTTGCACATGCAGCACTTCCAGTCAACCGTTAGAGCTCTGTTGAACTCCATTTGTGACATAGAAAGGCATATTTTGTATGATCTCATATGTGACGTGTTAGGGTTAGGGTTAGAGCGAGAGCCGTGAGAGCGGGGCGAGGCCGGTGAGTGATTGGGGATGAGCGTCTCGGATCTCACGGAGGAGTGACAGGAGCATAAAAGGAGGAGCGACGACAATGAAGGACGGGAGAGGACCTGGCCTGGATTTTACATTGTGTTCTGTTGATGTTTTGTTATGTGTACGCGGCAGTCGTCCGTGAGGGGTTGTCACTTTTACTTTCAGTTCGTTTATTTATTTATTAAAGTTGTTAAACGTTCGCCGGTTCCCGCCTCCTTCTTCCCATAGCTACAAACTTTGTTACACCATACAGTAGTGAAAACACAGCAATATTTACACATGATTTGACCGTTTATTTAAAAAAATATCAAAAATGTAAGAGGTGTGGATCATACAGTAGCTGAAACCTATTGAAGTTAGAAACGTGTATACTGTCGTATGTAACTTTAGAGACGGACCCTAAATTTGAGAATATCAAACATCCATCGTCAAGCGAACTGTATGCCAGTGCTGTTCTAACACGCTAATTACACGCACCCATTGACAAAACACACATTCTGAAGTAGTGAATGTGTTCATTCTTGAAAACGTGGGCCTGGGCTAAGTTTGGGGTGTGAGTGTATGTGCAGTGAACCAAATGTCAAAGTATCGTCCAGTTATGTTTATGTTTCGGTTGAAACGTCCCATAATCCCAGCCCAACGGAGCAGAGCAGACTCAAACTGACTAGAGTTGAGTATGACGACGTCAGGCTACAGTTTGTGATTTCATCATAGGAATTTATTATTTTTCAATTTGATTGCATTTTCTGCTGAAATTCTCATCACCGCAATGCGTCCGGCTGTGTTTGAATGTGTTATGATGTAATTTAAACAAATTAACATTTCAGATAAATAATTTACTGAATATTCATGTATAATAATAATGATGAAATGATGTGTCCATGTCTGATGTTCTAATCCTCCGCAGCACATTTTGAGGATTGTTTAAGCGCACATAGAGAATTTAATAAAGTTTGATTTTGAGTGACTGCACATGGACGAGTTACTTCAAGACCAGCTAACATCATCTCTTTATATCTCTCCAGTTAAATGTTAATTATTCTCTTGTCAGAATGTTTACACAACATTTCGATTATCATTACCAAAGTTTTCTACATTTCGAAAATTGTTAGATTTACAATTTTTTTATGAAAATGTGCTTTATTAAAGTCTAATTATATGCACTGAGTAAAAACTGAGCAAAGCCTTCATGGCTTCTCTGTTGTTAGCAGAACGTCCTGGGCTAGCTCATCCTCCACAACACCGCTCTCATGCACCGCAGACATCCAGTGGCAGGAAAGAGAACTGCTGTTTCAGAAATCAGAATCTAAGCATGTGGTTTATTACTTTTAAATATCTCTTATGAAATGAATGTGAAATTTAAAATTGAATAACTGTTGATATTTTGCTTTATGATGTTTAATTGTAGACAGTTAAGCAAGTGAGGAAAAAAAAGCTTTAGCAAAGGCCAGGTTGACAAAGTTCAGGGAGAAATTATACATTAACCCAGACCTGCTGGAGGAGCACAGAAGGAGAGAGAGAGAGAGAGAGAGAGAGAGAGAGAGAGAGAGAGAGAGAGAGAGAGAGAGAGAGAGAGAGAGAGAGAGAGAGAGAGAGAGAGAGAGAGAGAGAGAGAGAGAGAGAGAGAGAGAGAGAGAGGGGTCTGGAGATTTTACAACAGGTGTAATTAGCAAATAACACCCTACAGTGTTAGGAAATGTACACGAGAGTACACACACACACACACACACACACACACACACACACACAGCCCTTCAGCCTATAACAGCCCTTTGGTGCTGATTGAGTGCACTGCTCATACTGTGGGTAATTCCCTCCACACTTGCAGGTGGTCTGACTCTTAAAGTGACAGCAGCCTAATACATTTGCTGCACTCTGTCACTAAAAACAAACTTCAGTAGTTTAAATTGTTAATATTTTTGTTAAAATTTAGTAATCATTTTAATTGAATAATAAATAGTTATTTGTGCTTCTATTTGTAATTTGTTTTATTTATTTTTTTCTTATTTACTCATTTTTTCTAATTAATATCAAAGACTAAAATCAAGCTCTATCCCACCCCACAACTTCAGGCCCATTATAGGATGCATGAACGAACACACACACACACACACACACACACACAGTATATAGTATAACCCAGAGTATCCCCCCGTGATAGAGAAGCATTGTATTATGGATTGTGTTGATGTCTAATAAGAGTTTATTAATTCAAAGTGAGGAGATGGAGTGATGGAGTGATGCTAAAAACTGTCAAAGAAGGTAAATCTTCAGTATATATACACCTCTTATCATTGATTAAATGGATTAGCTTAATGTGCTCCTCCCGGTGTTAATAAAACATAGACTGGAGCAGACACTGGACTCTGTGCGCACGTCCGTTTGTGTTTACGGTTCTCTGTTGATTGGTTACTACGTTGCATATTGATCCATTTCTTATTTTGCGGAATCTAAATACATTAACAAATATAATAAAATGTTAAAATTCAAGCTCAAGGTTTTACTGGGGCACAGCAGATTTATACTGGGTCTAGAGTCGCCCCTGTGAAAGCCTGACTGAACTTTGTCAAAAAAAGCCCCTAAATGACTCTCAGACAGTGAGAAACAGATTCTCTGGCCGGATGAACCTCATATCTGAGGACAGCAGCTCATCAGCCGCACATCGCTGGATCGGCAGGGTTTAGGCCGCTCAGGTTCACCTTCAGACGAGACAATCACCCTAAACACACAGCCAAGACAGTCAAGTCAAGTCAACTTTATTTATATAGCGCTTTTAACACTGTAGATTGTCTCAGAGCAGCTTCACAGTGTTAAACAGGAAAATAATGCAGCAGAATTTTATTCAGCTGTATAGCCATTTGATGCCATCAGCTCATTTCAATTATCATACGGTGACAGTGTGGGCTTTAGATCAGTAATTAGATCAGTAATTTAGTTTATATGGTTAATTTAGTTTAATAATTAGATTTATTTGGATATTTAGTTGAACATTTAGTGTCCCCAACTGAGCACGCCAAGCCAGAGGCAACAGTGGCAAGGAAACCCAAACCCCATCAGGAGCAGAATGGAGGAAAATAAACCTTGGGAGAAACCAGGCTCAGTCGGGGGGGCAGTTCTCCTCTGGCCAATCAACAAACAGCGTATGATTATTATTCTGGCAACTTTACAGGTCAGAGGTCATAATAGATCAGAATATTGGAACAATCGGAGTCATCCCGCTGGAGACGGGTTTATTGAGGATGCCGTGTCGATGAGGCAGTTTCAGGGGGAGGCTAATCACGGTCTCTCAGACACTTCAGGGTCATGTGTTGGTCTTCTCTGGGCGCAGGTCCAGCATCTGATCTGGATCCGGCACGGATCCGGCTGACTGCAGTAAACCTCGGGATAAACAGAGAGACTAGCATTAGCGTAGATGCCATTCTTCTGATGATGTCACGAGTACATCAGGTGTTATGGGAAGTGTTCCCGGTTCCGGCTGACCTAGTTAATGCAGCCTAACAATCATTTCATTGAGAAAGTGTTTTATGTGTATGCCACAGTAAAGAGATGTGTGTTTAGTCTAGATTTAAACTGACAGAGTGTGTGTGCTTCCCCAACAATGCTAGGAAGAGTTCCAGAGTTTAGGAGCTAAATAGGAAAAGGATCGAGCGCCTGCAGTTGATTTGGATATTCTCGGTATGATCAACTGGCCAGAGTTTAGAGAGCGCAGTAGACGTGATGGAGTATAATGTGTTAAGAGCTCGCTCAAGTATTGGGGAGATAAACCATTTAGTGCTTTGTAAGTAATAAGCAAGATTTTAAAATGTATGTGATGTTTAATAGGGAGCCAGTGCAGTGTTGACAGAACTGGGCTAATATGGTCACACTTCCTGGTTCCAGTAAGAACTGGAGCTGCTGCGTTTTGGACCAGCTGGAGTTTATTTATTAAGCGAGCAGGGCAACCACCCAGTAGAGCATTACAATAATCTACAGCTCATGAACGACTCAACTCACTGTTCAGCATTTTGCATTGAGAGCATGTGCCGTAGTTTAGAGATATTGTTAAGATGGTAGAATGCAGTTTTACAGATGCTAGAAACGTGGCTTTCAGATGAGAGATTGGTATCAAAGAGCACACCCAGGTTCCTCACTGACCACGAGCACTGGACAGAGCAGCATCAAGTGTTAGACAGTATTCTAGGGCACTACTTGTGGAGCTTTTTTGTCCAATAATTAAAAATTCAGTTTTTTCTGAATTGAATTACAGGAAATTACCGGTCATCCAGTGTTTTATATCCGCTATGCATTTCGTTAATCTTGTGAATTGGTAAGTTTCTTCAGGGCGTGAAGAAATATAGAGCTGAGTATCGTCAGCATAACAATGAAAACTAACGCTGCAAGTTATATTCAATTATAATCAAGACTATATCGTTTAATATATTTCTGTCATGACAACTCTCTGAGTGTCTGACAGGGCAATGGATATGCCAGTGTTGGTGTGTTTGGTCTCAGCTGTGGCCGATCTGTTGGCGCAGGGTTTCTGAAAGCTCTGCATCTGTACATCCCATTGAGTAAAGGACGTATCGGCCATCGACAGTTTCATGACAGAACTTCGTATCTGTGATTCATTATATATATTCAGAAAATGGCTTTGCATTTGTTTATATTTTAAATAAAAAACCTGGTTCATTCACTCTAATAATAATAGCATGACTCTCCACATCAACACTCGAAGAAAAACCAATTCATACTAGACACAAAGCAACACAACACACACTGACAAATGAACATCATGATGCACAAAAGACAGACATTCATCTGTGAGAAGCTTTTGATGAAGAGCAACATCTGCAGTCCATGTGGAGATAATGTGAACTAATTCTATGCTTGTTTCTATTTTTACAGCCACGAGTACCGTAATGAGCACAGAGTAAGAACAATTGGATCTGATTGCTGGATCACATTCTGCACAAATAGAGAAATTACGCAAATTACAAGAACATTTGGTCAAAGAGCATTTCTTGAAGAAACTGAAGTGTATAAAACAGGGCTTCTGGTGCATGTCTATGTGAGTTCACGCACAGCTTGCACTATGAGCTGTATATGCTTCTCTCCATCAGATGTGGTGTTCAGGTCCATGGCATGGGAAGCAGAGTATCCTGTAAATCCTCTAATGGATGAGCGAACGCACAATGAAGAGGAGAGAAGGAGAAGGAGAGGAAAGAAGAGGAGGAGTTAACACATTAAAACCAGCACTTGGATCTATAGAAACTCATTTTACTGAGAAATTGTGTGAAAAGAGCATAATGTTGAGTATCCGATGAACCCGAGGAGAGGATTGCATATGTCTGGTCACCTGACTTTAGTGCGACACACTGAGCTCCACCTGTCACACGGCCTGCTGCCATGTGTGCCAAATCACCATTGCATCTCAGCAGCGATAGTGCACTACACAGGGAAGTGTGCTTCTCTTCTCCTGATGGGTCATTAGCCCAGGTCTGTAGGAGCGTGCGGGCGAGCACTATCATGAGGAGCTGATGGACTGATGTGAAAGTAGAGGAAGAGCAAGGATGATCTCCTTTGTTGCATCTCATCAATATTGTATGAACTGAAACGGGGCTGACAGAGGCATGCTCTCAGAGAGATGACAGGCTCTAGGGGGAATCTGAGGAGATCCTGACGCTGCCAAAGTCTGAGCAATCATCTACATCCAGGAATTTCATTCAAAGGGCAGTGAAGAGGAGAAAATATAGAGTAAAAAAAGCCCATTCTGTCATCATTTCCTCTCCCTTGTGTCATTCCAAACCTAAGAAACCTGAGAAATGTCTCAAGTTTTTTTTGGTCAAGTCAAGTCAGCTTTATTTATATAGCGCTTTTAACAATGCAGATTGTCTCAGAGCAGCTTCACAGTGTTAAACAGGAAAATAATGCAGCATCATTTTATTCAGCCGTACAGCCGCTCCGGAGAAAACGGTGATGTCATCAGTTCATTTCAATTATCATACAGTGGCAGTGTGGGCTTTAGATCAGTAATTAGATCAGTAATTTAGTTTATATGGTTAATTTAGTTTAATAATTAGATTTATTTGGATGTTTAGTTGAACATGTAGTGTCCCCAACTGAGCACGCCAAGCCAGAGGCAACAGTGGCAAGAACCCAAACCCCATCAGGAGCAGAATGGAGGAAAATAAACCTTGGAGAAACCAGGCTCAGTCGGGGGGGCAGTTCTCCTCTGGCCAATCAACAAACAGCGTATTATTATTATTCTGGCAACTTTACAGGTCAGAGGTCATAATAGATCAGAATACTCAAAAGATCGGAGTCATCCCGCCGGGGACGGGTTAATTGAGGATGCCGTAGTGATTAAACAATTATTAAATTGCAATATTCGAAAGATCGGAGCCGTCCGTACAATGGAAGTCAAAGCATGAGCTCCGATGTTGTTTGGGCTCCAAGATTCTTCAAAGTATCTTCTTTTGTATTCCACAGATAAACATGAAAGTCATAAATGTTTGGAAAAGGCTGGGAGTAAACGATGACAGAATGATCATTTCTGGGCGGTTATCCCTTTAATGCAATAGCTAACATGAAGTAAACTTACAAGTATACTTGCAGTAAAAACTATTAAACTAGTAGTTATACCGAATAGCGGTGTTTATTGTTGATATGATGTGAGTTTTTATTATACAGCATTACAGGTGTCTGTCACTTAAACAGCGTTGGGAAGTGTTGGAGAGGGGACGCCTTTCCCCGCTGCACTGCTCACAGCTGTGTGTGTGACTGATGATGGGGAAGATGGAGAGGAATGGCACTGAAGGATCAGAAACTGAAGCTGGAGAACGTGAGGACACGGAAGTGCCAAAAAAAGGAGGAGTCGTGTCTGTTGTTCGGAGGTTCTTTGGTTTTAAAAAATCAGACATCAACCAAACAAGTGTTTTCTGCAAATGTTGTCGGGCTAAATTTGTCGCGGGAGGCAAACACAATTTGCTTGTAATATCAATAATGATAATGCATGAAACAACGATCAGCAGGAACACTGCAAAAGAAAAGTTGAGTCAGATGTCACTTGAAGATGCGTTTTCTAGAGAGAAGAAAAGCAAACGGTGGATCGAGATTACTAACTCTATCACTATCCACCTAGCCAAACACATGGTCCCGCGTAATACAGAAGGCTTCTGGAGGAGGATGAAGACTCTGGATCCCAGATATGCTATACAAAGTCGAAAATACTTCAGCCAAACCGCAATCCCCAACTGGTACCAACAGTACAGAGCCAAGCTACAAGTGGACCTGGCGACCGTCCCACACTTCTCAGCAATGACAGATATGAGGTCTAGTAATGGTTAGAGAGTTGGATTTGTAACCCGAAGGTTGCAGGTTCAAGTCTCAGATCCGGCAGGAATAGTCGGTGGGGGGAGTGAATAACCAGCGCTCTCCTCCACCCTCAATACCACGACTGAGGTGACCCTTGAGCAAGGCACCGAACCCCCGACTGCTCCCCGGGCGCCAGGTGTGTGTTCACAGTGTGTGTGCACTTGGATGGGTTAAATGCAGAGCACAAATTCCAAGTACGGGTCCCTTCACTTCATAGTCACACTATGGAGCCATACCTAAGCCTGACGGTACATTTTATAAGTGACGACTGGGTGTTGCAAAGTCATTGTCTGCAAACATGCTACTTCCCTGATGACCACACCGGCGAATTCCTCTCCGCAGGAGCGGCCAGCGGCCATCACAACACACACTGGAGCCAACAGAAGGCTATCGAGCTGAATCATTGGACAAGACTCCCGTGCTTTGGTCACAGGCTTCACCTAGCCATAGGTAAGCATTTACATGTACATTTCTGCATTTGGCAGACGCTTTTATCCAAAGTGACTTACAGTGCCTTATTACAGGGACAATCCCCCTGGAGCAACATGGAGTAAAGTGCCTTGCTCAAGGACACACTGGTGGTGACCGCTGGGATCGAACCAGCAACCTTCTGCATATCAGTTCAGTGGTTTAACCCACTGGACCACCATCTCCATAGCAATAGTCATTATATTATTATTAAACTATAATTGATAGTTGTCAAATTATATCCCAGTGTTTCCCATACATTGGTTCACAATATCAACACTGCCCGCCACAAATTCATTTTCCAAAAGGCTTTAGACATCGTTGAGCAAACATGAGCACGGCACGATTCAAAGTCAAAGCACGATTTTATATGAATACATCTCTGAGGGGAACTGACTGTCTTTAGAAAAGTTTAGATGTAATTTATTTGATTTGTATCTTTCCTGATAAAGCAGCGTTTATGGGCGCTTTTGTGTACAGCCGTTACCGGGGAAACCGCTATTTCTGCTCCTAAAGCGCTAGATCATTCATGTTCAATCTCTCAGTCAGTCAGTGTGAGACACTGTATTAAAGGGACACTTCACCCAAAAATGAAAATGACCCCATGATTTACTCTTCCTCAAGTCATCCTATATGTGTGTGTGACATTCTCCTGTCAAACCAACACAATCAGAGTTATATTAATAATGTCCTGGCTCTTCCAAGCTTTATAATGGCAGTGAATGGATGTTTCTGTCCATAAAAGTGCACCCATCCATCAGTAAATGATCTAGCTTCCGGCGAATCGCTGCCTCTCGCAGTTCAAAGTGCTGAGGATATTGCACAGCAGAACTGCGAGACGCGCGGGCGCTACACTTTATCCATAAGTTGACTATGGTAGGCGATTCGAATCTGAAATCCGCTTCAATATATATATATATCTCCTAATTAAATTTATAATCAAAGCCTTAGTCAATGTTTATCCTCATATTAAGATGATTTAAATGATTTCTCTTCTTTTGGTTTGATTGTTCTCTAATGTCTGTATTTGGTTGAATTCCTTTTGACTGAATTATATGCTTTTATTTATATGTATTATATTTTATTCATTTTATATTATTTGCTTTTGCTGAAACATTAAAGAATAAAGATGAATATTGCCTGTACATGTTATCTGTATGTTTTGTTTTCAACTGACGCTCCAACTCCAACCTTGGAGAGACAGTGTGTGTGTGTGTGTGTGTGTGTGTACAGTATTCTGTGTTACAGATCAATACTGAAGGTGTACAACGGGCATCCTAAGAGGTGGGTGGACTTGTTGTTCTGGGCGAGCTGGCGTCTGGAAGGTCACCACGAGACTAAGTCCAGGGGGAAAGTGTCAACAAGTGATCTATGGAGACGTGCATCTGATTAGCTATTTTCTCTTAGCCAATCAGAATCCCTCAACCTGCAGTAATGACATGGCTAGACCTTGAAAAGAGAAATAACTGTTGAGAAATTGTATGTAGGAAAAGGTGTAGGGAGCGCGGCGTACGAACTCCCTGAGAGACGTGAGGCTGGCTCTAACTCTATTCTTCAGGAAAGTTCTCTTGAATTAATCGCACTCCTGACTCTTGGTCTTCATTCTTCACAACCGGTCTTGGGTCCTAAACTGTCGTCCCCTAACAGTAAAGGCAGACGTCCCAAAACTTTTGGCAATATCGTTTAACTGTACTTAAGTATACTTAATAAAATGAGCTTGAAGTAAACGTATTTGTGAGGGAATTCTCCAGTGTATTTGCTCATCATATAGTTCTGGACCTGCGGAGAACAAGCCTTTATAAACGGCCACTCAATGTTCGACATTCACTCCAGCTCTGTGAAATCCTCAGATGGCTGAACAGAATGATAGAAATATGGAAGATGATTGGCATGTTTGGTCTTTTCTGGGCTTATACACTTTCATAAATACCTCACAAAGCCTATTCATATTTGACTGTAGGTGATATGATTGTGATAAGTCGACCCACGGTTAGTGGATGTTAATCACAGCAATATCATTTTCCATGTTTCCAATTACGGTTAAGCTTCAGGGAATCAAAACAGGTTCGCTGATGTCATTATTAATAGCAACATATAGATGTCTCTGTGGAAACTGAGCCATAATGTGTAGAACAAAAGTCACGATGTGCCCACTCACATGCAGATGATGTTCAAAGGACATTCGTGCTTCATTTCAAATGAACAAGTTAGTTTTGTGTATTTCATTTGGCCGTGACGCAGTCAAGAGCATCTGGGAACCAAGAGCACATAACATCCAGTTCTAAAGAAGAAATGGGTTTAACAACTAAAGGACATTGTGACCAATGAAGGCAAAACAATCTCAGGGTTAAAGAGCCACATCAGCTCCTGTTCACAACATGTGGCCAAAGTCTGCAGGTTATCTGATCCGTGGATCTGGGTGTGTTTGGAGTTTGCTGGAACCATGAAATAACCATAAAGGGTTCATTGAACAGAAGAGCATGTGATTGAACCCTCTATACTCCAGAAGAGAGGATAGATCCCATGGAACTCAGAATCCATGGGAAAAGAGAGATCTCCTACAAACAATGGGAGATGACGGCAGGCCTGTCACTTACACTCCATGCTTTACCAGCACAATAATATATTAACCCGCTTTATATCCTGTGACCATGTGACGCAGTCTCATCATCAGGCGTATATGAGTACAGGCATGACTGGTGCAGAGCCATAGAGAGAGAGAGTTGCGACAACGGAAGTTCAAAACGCTTGATAGTCACGTGATTCATGTAGACCGCGAATAGTTCCAGGAAGTGCTTTGGGGCAATTCAAATTGTTCAGTCACAGTGACAGAACTGCGATTTTTGGTAATTAATAGTCAATAAATGCATTGATTTTCAATAATTTTATTACACATCAACATGTGTATGTAGCATGAGTATGTAGTTACAGCGATGTTGTTTTTAAAATTTAATGATGAATAATCTACACAAGCAGGCTTTAATGTACAAGTTATTATGATTAAGATGTGCTGATAATTTAAAATTATACTGATTAAACGTCTTACCTTTTAAAAGTGCATCACAAACGGTCTGTTCTGCTGTAACTCTATGGCGCGGCTGCTACTTCCGGGAACTATTGAAAGTCTCCACGAGCCGCCATTGCTGTAAAAAAAAACGTTCCATTGGAGTCTATGGAGTTGTCGCAACTCTCTCTCTCTATGGCTCTGGACTGGTGTACAGTGATGGTCAGCCGTGAATGCTGCAGGTTAGAAGTGTTCATTTCGCTGTGCATTAGTTGAATATGTGGAAAAGCTCTCAGGAATGTCACTTACAGCAGCAAAAATGATTTAGTAAGATAAAGAGCGGACCGCAGTGGGAAAAGAGTGAAAAGTAGACACTTTTACTCATAAAAAGATGTGGTGAATTTGCAGTCATTCTCACTTCAGTGGGAACTGCATAACTTTGTATAAGTTTCAAAACGTGGTAAAACCATTTTTAAAACTTTTTTGAAATCGTTTTGAAACTTAAACCAAGTTATACAGTTCCCACTGAATATCATCCAATGTTTCTCTACATTATTCATCTCAGGTTCAAGCACTTTCAGGAGCGTCACACTGTTTCAGCACTACTGTTGTTAATAAAAGTTTAAAGGTGTAGGAAAACTAACACTTTTATCTAAAAACACATGTAATGTCCACTATAACCAGTAGGTGGCAGCAGAGCAGCACTGTATGAGCCATTTCCACTCATTAATATCTGGACAGAAGGAGGAAGGCACAAACACTCATGAAACAGAAACTGTTCTTCAGATTGAGCCTGAATTACCCAGAAAGCAACAGCAGAGCTGCTGTAATGACCCCTGGAGCTGTGGGTCAGTGTGAGACCACAGAAGATCAACGGCACGTCACAGCTGAAGATTTACATTCACTAATAAATTAGGTTTTTGGACGTTACTTTTGTTAATAAAAGTTCATTTTATCGGCATATCAATTCTCATTCGTTCATTATGACCCCGCCCATCCTGCGGGAAACATGTGCATCATCATGTGTAGCACATCTATCCCAGCACACAGCATTGCTTTGGAAGTTCAGTCATGAAATAAACATAATAAAAGCCGACCAATCAGGTCGTGAGCTTGTCCCTATGCCTTTATGTTCAGTGTTTAATTGTGAACGCTAAGCGGACCACGACTAAATGTTTAAACACAAGTCAAGAGAACCGAACTACTGTGACCCCTCAGAAACCCTGTACTGCGCCTTTAACTGACTCCAGTAACTTTAGGGTTCAGTATTTGGGTCATTTACAAAGACAAAATAAAAATATCACTCCAGCCAGGCACCAAGTAAGTAATTATACTTTTATTGTGTGATTCATATTTAAGATTTACATATCGATATAAAATACAACGCTCACTTAAATGACAGCATTAGTCCACAGCGCCACCTGGAGGCCAATCCCTTACGAAAATGAACCATGGTTTTACTACAAATAAAACCAAAAAACCATGGTTATTGTAGTTAAACCATGGTAACCACAAATTAACCATGGTTTTGCTACTCTAACCATAGTTTAACCATGATATTTGTGGTAAAACTGTGGTTATATAAATGGTAATCAATTAGCCAAAAAACCATGGTTACTACACTTTTACTATAATAAAACCATGGTTATTTTTCGTAAGGGAATACAGTTCTGATGTTATTTCACCAACATCTGTCATATCATATCATAAATACAACATTAATACAAACATATCCAGTGGGGCTCTGATATCACATTGAGGAAACCACATGCTTTAAACCTGGAACTAACAACGCTTTTGATTCATATTCAAGTTCTGTAGTGTCGTCGTCTGCGTGTGTGTGTGTGTGTGTGTGCGCGTCTGCAGAGACTGCGTGTGACGCAGGCGGACAGCAGCCAATGGCCGGGCACGCGCGCGCAGGCGCAGCAGAGTTGCGCAGCTACAGACGGAGGAGCGCAGCCATTACACTTCAGCTTAAACCTTCACAAACGGATCGCATTGGCCAAAACATTTCTCTACTAATTCCGTTATGGCGAACGGGAAGTATCTGGAAATGTGAGCGGGATTTGGCTGATCTCTGCTCGGGAAAGTTGTGAAACTTCACCAGGGTTAACGTGTCTGCTGGAGTCCGTGAACGCGCACCTCTTCTTCTGCGGTGTGAGGATGATGATGATGATGATGGGCTCTCCTCTCAGGAACCAGCCGTTATGCGAGGATGACCTCGCGCCCGCGCGCGCGTCACCGCTCGAGCTCGAGGCCGCCGCTCCCGCGCTGCTCTGTGAGTCTGCGAGTTTGAGTAAATCTGGGCTGTGTTCACCTGTTTAACCCTTTGAGTAAACCTGTTAGTGAAGTTGGCTAAGTCTGCTCAGAGTAGAGACTTACTTAGACTACAACTCATTCATTTATTCATAGAGAATTTATATATAAACGTAACATATAAACATTTCAAGACCTTAAGCGATAGTATCTCCCTCTGCACATAAAAAAATCATCAAATCCTGAGAATAACTTCACTACCCATAATCCCTAAGAGAGTTCTACCAATCAGAGACGTTGTTGTTACCTTGGAAACAAGTTTGCCAGAAAAGCTCATCTGTTCCTACACTCTTAAACATATAAATATATTAAACATATATTTGTATTAATGTAATGCTTTACAGTAAACGTAAAATATATTTACTTTTAAACTTAAATATAATAATTTCATATTGTGTTTTCTTATTTGATAACATTGTAATGCTTCATGGGACGAGTAGCTGGTTTCTATCAGATGTTGTAATGTTGTGATCCTCCATCTTGGAGCTGTTGGTCGGTCCAAAGAGATAGAACTGCTCGTCTGGTCATGTTTACTCTCATGTTTACTCATCTGTTTACTCATGTTTACTCTCATGTTTACTCTCATGTTTACTCTCATGTTTACTCTCATGTTTACTCTTTACTCTCATGTTTACTCATCTGTTTACTCTCATGTTTACTCTCATGTTTACTCTCATGTTTACTCTCATGTTTACTCATATGTTTACTCTCATGTTTACTCTCATGTTTACTCATCTGTTTACTCTCATGTTTACTCTCATGTTTACTCTTTACTCTCATGTTTACTCTCATGTTTACTCTCATGTTTACTCATCTGTTTACTCACATGTTTACGCTCATGTTTACTCTCATGTTTACTCTCATGTTTACTCATATGTTTACTCTCATGTTTACTCTCATGTTTACTCTCATGTTTACTCATCTGTTTACTCTCATGTTTACTCTCATGTTTACTCTTTACTCTCATGTTTACTCTCATGTTTACTCTCATGTTTACTCATATGTTTACTCTCATGTTTACTCTTTACTCTCATGTTTACTCTTTACTCTCATGTTTACTCTCATGTTTACTCTCATGTTTACTCTTTACTCTCATGTTTACTCTCATGTTTACTGTTTACTCTCATGTTTACTCTCATGTTTACTCTCATGTTTACTCTTTACTCATGTTTACTCTTTACTCTCATGTTTACTCTCATGTTTACTCTTTACTCATGTTTACTCTTTACTCTCATGTTTACTCTTTACTCTCATGTTTACTCTCATGTTTACTCTCATGTTTACTCTTTACTCTCATGTTTACTCTTTACTCTCATGTTTACTCTTTACTCTCATGTTTACTCTTTACTCTCATGTTTACTCTCATGTTTACTGTTTACTCTCATGTTTACTCTCATGTTTACTCTCATGTTTACTCTTTACTCTCATGTTTACTCTTTACTCTCATGTTTACTCTTTACTCTCATGTTTACTCTCATGTTTACTCATCTGTTTACTCTCATGTTTACTCTTTACTCTCATGTTTACTCTCATGTTTACTCTCATGTTTACTCATATGTTTACTCTCATGTTTACTCTTTACTCTCATGTTTACTCTCATGTTTACTCTCATGTTTACTCATATGTTTACTCTCATGTTTACTCTTTACTCTCATGTTTACTCTTTACTCTCATGTTTACTCTCATGTTTACTCTCATGTTTACTCTCATGTTTACTCTCATGTTTACTCTTTACTCTCATGTTTACTCTCATGTTTACTGTTTACTCTCATGTTTACTCTCATGTTTACTCTCATGTTTACTCTTTACTCTCATGTTTACTCTTTACTCTCATGTTTACTCTTTACTCTCATGTTTACTCTCATGTTTACTCTCATGTTTACTCTTTACTCTCATGTTTACTCTCATGTTTACTCTTTACTCTCATGTTTACTCTTTACTCTCATGTTTACTCTTTACTCTCATGTTTACTCTCATCTTTACTCTCATGTTTACTCTCATGTTTACTCTCATGTTTACTCATATGTTTACTCTCATGTTTACTCTTTACTCTCATGTTTACTCTTTACTCTTTACTCTCATGTTTACTCTCATGTTTACTGTTTACTCTCATGTTTACTCTCATGTTTACTCTCATGTTTACTCTTTACTCTCATGTTTACTCTTTACTCTCATGTTTACTCTCATGTTTACTCTTTACTCTCATGTTTACTCTCATGTTTACTCTCATGTTTACTCTTTACTATCATGTTTACTCTTTACTCTCATGTTTACTCTCATGTTTACTCTCATGTTTACTCATCTGTTTACTCTCATGTTTACTCTTTACTCTCATGTTTACTCTCATGTTTACTCTCATGTTTACTCATCTGTTTACTCTCATGTTTACTCATATGTTTACTCTCATGTTTACTCTTTACTCTCATGTTTACTCTTTACTCTCATGTTTACTCATCTGTTTACTATCATGTTTACTCTCATGTTTACTCTTTACTCTCATGTTTACTCTCATGTTTACTCTTTACTCTCATGTTTACTCATCTGTTTACTCTTTACTCTCATGTTTACTCTCATGTTTACTCTCATGTTTACTCTTTACTCTCATGTTTACTCATATGTTTACTCTCATGTTTACTCTTTACTCTCATGTTTACTCATCTGTTTACTCTCATGTTTACTCTTTACTCTCATGTTTACTCATATGTTTACTCTCATGTTTACTCATATGTTTACTCTCATGTTTACTCTTTACTCTCATGTTTACTCTTTATTCTCATGTTTACTCATATGATTACTCTCATGTTTACTCTCATGTTTACTCTCATGTTTACTCATATGTTTACTCTCATGTTTACTCTTTACTCTCATGTTTACTCATATGTTTACTCTCATGTTTACTCTCATGTTTACTCATATGTTTACTCTCATGTTTACTCTCATGTTTACTCTTTACTCTCATGTTTACTCATATGTTTACTCTCATGTTTACTCTCATGTTTACTCTTTACTCTCATGTTTACTCATATGTTTACTCTCATGTTTACTCTTTACTCTCATTATTACTTATATGTTTACTCTCATGTTTACTCTTTACTCTCATGTTTACTTATATGTTTACTCTCATGTTTACTCATCTGTTTACTCTCATGTTTACTCTTTACTCTCATGTTTACTCTTTACTCTCATGTTTACTCATATGTTTACTCTCATGTTTATTCTCATGTTTACTCTCATGTTTACTCATATTTACTCTCATGTTTACTCATCTGTTTACTCTCATGTTTACTCTTTACTCTCATGTTTACTCTTTACTCTCATGTTTACTCATATGTTTACTCTCATGTTTACTCTCATGTTTACTCATATGTTTACTCTCATGTTTACTCTCATGTTTACTCATATGTTTACTCATGTTTACTCTTTACTCTCATGTTTACTCTCATGTTTACTCATATGTTTACTCTCATGTTTACTCTCATGTTTACTCATATGTTTACTCATGTTTACTCTTTACTCTCATGTTTACTCATGTTTACTCTCATGTTTACTCTTTACTCTCATGTTTACTCTCATGTTTACTCTCATGTTTACTCATATGTTTACTCATGTTTACTCTTTACTCTCATGTTTACTCATGTTTACTCTCATGTTTACTCTTTACTCTCATGTTTACTCTCATGTTTACTCATGTTTACTCTCATGTTTACTCTTTACTCTCATGTTTACTCTCATGTTTACTCTCATGTTTACTCATGTTTACTCTCATGTTTACTCTTTACTCTCATGTTTACTCTCATGTTTACTCTCATGTTTACTCATGTTTACTCTCATGTTTACTCATGTTTACTCATGTTTACTCTCATGTTTACTCTCATGTTTACTCTTTACTCTCATGTTTACTCTCATGTTTACTCTTTACTCTCATGTTTACTCTCATGTTTACTCTCATGTTTACTCTTTACTATCATGTTTACTCATCTGTTTACAGTACTCTCATGTTTACTCTTTACTCTCATTTTTACTCTTTACTCTCATGTTTACTCATATGTTTACTCTCATGTTTACTCTTTACTCTCATGTTTACTCTCATGTTTACTCATATGTTTACTCATCTGTTTACTCTCATGTTTACTCACATGTTTACTCTCATGTTTACTCACATGTTTACTCTCATGTTTACTCTCATGTTTACTCTTTACTCTCATGTTTACTCTTTACTCTCATGTTTACTCATCTGTTTACTCTTTACTCTCATGTTTACTCTCATGTTTACTCTCATGTTTACTCTTTACTCTCATGTTTACTCTTTACTCTCATGTTTACTCTTTACTTTCATGTTTACTCATATGTTTACTCTCATGTTTACTCATATGTTTACTCTCATGTTTACTCTTTACTCTCATGTTTACTCTTTACTCTCATGTTTACTCATATGTTTACTCTCATGTTTACTCTCATGTTTACTCTCATGTTTACTCATATGTTTACTCTCATGTTTACTCTTTACTCTCATGTTTACTCATATGTTTACTCTCATGTTTACTCTCATGTTTACTCATATGTTTACTCTCATGTTTACTCTCATGTTTACTCTTTACTCTCATGTTTACTCATATGTTTACTCTCATGTTTACTCTCATGTTTACTCTTTACTCTCATGTTTACTCATATGTTTACTCTCATGTTTACTCTTTACTCTCATTATTACTTATATGTTTACTCTCATGTTTACTCTTTACTCTCATGTTTACTTATGTTTACTCTCATGTTTACTCATCTGTTTACTCTCATCTGTTTACTCTCATGTTTACTCTTTACTCTCATGTTTACTCATATGTTTACTCTCATGTTTACTCATATTTACTCTCATGTTTACTCATCTGTTTACTCTCATGTTTACTCTTTACTCTCATGTTTACTCTTTACTCTCATGTTTACTCTCATGTTTACTCATATGTTTACTCATGTTTACTCTTTACTCTCATGTTTACTCATGTCTACTCTCATGTTTACTCTTTACTCTCATGTTTACTCTCATGTTTACTCATATGTTTACTCATGTTTACTCTTTACTCTCATGTTTACTCATGTTTACTCTCATGTTTACTCTCATGTTTACTCATGTTTACTCATGTTTACTCTCATGTTTACTCTCATGTTTACTCATGTTTACTCTCATGTTTACTCTTTACTCTCATGTTTACTCTCATGTTTACTCATGTTTACTCTTTACTCTCATGTTTACTCTCATGTTTACTCATGTTTACTCATGTTTACTCTTTACTCTCATGTTTACTCTCATGTTTACTCATGTTTACTCTCATGTTTACTCTTTACTCTCATATTTACTCTTTACTCTCATGTTTACTCATGTTTACTCATGTTTACTCTTTACTCTCATGTTTACTCATGTTTACTCTCATGTTTACTCTTTACTCTCATGTTTACTCTTTACTCTCATGTTTACTCTCATGTTTACTCATGTTTACTCTCATGTTTACTCTTTACTCTCATGTTTACTCATGTTTACTCATGTTTACTCTTTACTCTCATGTTTACTCTCATGTTTACTCTTTACTCTCATGTTTACTCTCATGTTTACTCATGTTTACTCTCATGTTTACTCTTTACTCTCATGTTTACTCTTTACTCTCATGTTTACTCTCATGTTTACTCATGTTTACTCTCATGTTTACTCTTTACTCTCATGTTTACTCATGTTTACTCATGTTTACTCTCATGTTTACTCATGTTTACTCTCATGTTTACTCTTTACTCTCATGTTTACTCTTTACTCTCATGTTTACTCATGTTTACTCATGTTTACTCTTTACTCTCATGTTTACTCATGTTTACTCTCATGTTTACTCTTTACTCTCATGTTTACTCTTTACTCTCATGTTTACTCTCATGTTTACTCATGTTTACTCTCATGTTTACTCTTTACTCTCATGTTTACTCTCATGTTTACTCATGTTTACTCTCATGTTTACTCTTTACTCTCATGTTTACTCATGTTTACTCATGTTTACTCTCATGTTTACTCTTTACTCTCATGTTTACTCTCATGTTTACTCATGTTTACTCTCATGTTTACTCTTTACTCTCATGTTTACTCTCATGTTTACTCATGTTTACTCTCATGTTTACTCTTTACTCTCATGTTTACTCATGTTTACTCATGTTTACTCTTTACTCTCATGTTTACTCTCATGTTTACTCTTTACTCTCATGTTTACTCTCATGTTTACTCATGTTTACTCTCATGTTTACTCTTTACTCTCATGTTTCTCATCTGTTTACTCTCATGTTTACTCTCATGTTTACTCTCATGTTTACTCTCATGTTTCTCATCTGTTTACTCTCATGTTTACTCATGTTTACTCTCATGTTTACTCTTTACTCTCATGTTTACTCTCATGTTTACTCTCATGTTTACTCTCATGTTTACTCATATGTTTACTCTCATGTTACTCATCTGTTTACTCTCATGTTTACTCATGTTTACTCTCATGTTTACTCTCATGTTTACTCTCATGTTACTCATCTGTTTACTCATGCTCTTCGTTGTGGTTGTGGTCACAGATCCCATCAGTGTTAACAGCGCTTTATCATCGTCGGCCATTCTTAACCACAGAGACAGCAAAGTGCCCCATGGTCAGTATGTTATGGAGCATTTCTATCATATATCCTGAAGTATTGTGTGATGGCTGAGGTGTTTGTAAATGAGCAGATGTTGTTTCTAGATAATGTGCTGATTGTGATGTTTACATGAGTTTGGTATTGTATTGCGATCTCTACAAATGTCCACTAACCCCGCAGGTGTCGGAGGGATTGAGGCCGTTTCCACCTCGTCTGAGTTTACCCATGATGCCATAGTGCACCTGATCGAAGCCATGCAGAGGTGCTGGGACGTGTACAGCGCTCGAGAGCGGTCGCTTCTCTTCCAGAGCGTCCAGAAAGAGCTGGAAGGTCACGGTCACTCCTTACCTGTCGAGAAGATCCGCAGGAAATGGAATAACCTCATCGTTACATACAAGAGAGTCAAAGACCGCAGTTTGTTGTGCGGTGGCCAAACCAAGACCTCGTGGGAATACTTTGAAGTAAGAGAGTGTGGACACACCGAGCATCTGGAGAGGGTTCACAGCGCTTCACTTGTTACAGCCTTATTCCACAATTTTCCTCAAAATTCTACAGACAATATCCATAATGACAACGTGAAAGTAGTTTGTTTGAAATCTTTGCAAATGTATTAAAAATAAAAACAACAAAAATCCCATGTCCATCAGTATCCCCAGCCTTTGCCATGATCCTCATTGAGCTCCAGTGCTCCTGATCATCCCTGAGATGTTTCTCCAGCTGGACTGGACTCCACCTGTGGTCAGTTCAGCTGACTGGACATGATGTGGAAAGGCACACACCTGTCTATATAAGGTCCCTCAGGTAACAGTGCATGAGCACAAACCAAGCCATGAAGGAATCGTCTGGAGACTCCGAGACAGGCTCAGATCTGGGGAAGGGCACAGGAACATTTCTGCAGCGGAAGGTCCCGATGAGCTCAGGGGCCTCCATCATCCGCACATGAGGAAGTTTGGGAGCACCAGGACTCTTCCTAGAGCTGAGCTATCGGGGAGCAGGGCCTTAGTCAGGGAGGGCAAGAGCCCGATGGTCACTCTGACAGAGCTCCAGCTTTCTCTGAGGAGAGAGGAGAACCTTCCAGAAGAACAGCCATCTCTGCAGCTCTCCACCAATCAGGCCTGTTTGGGGGTGCGGCCAGACGGAAGACACTCCTCAGGGAAAGCCCGTCTGGAGTTCCCCAAACGGCTCCTGAAGGATCTCAGATCATGAGGAACACAATCCTCTGGTCTGATGAAACACAGATTAACTCTTCAGCCTGAATGGAGGAACCCAGGCTCCGCTCATCCCCTGGCCAATCCCATCCCTACAGTGATCATGGGGGCGGCTCATGCTGTGGGATGTGTTTCAGGAGCTGGGACACTAGTCAGGATCAGGGAAAGATGAAGACCTGCTCCAGAGCGCTCTGGACCTCAGACTGGGGTGAAGGCTCATCAGCAGGACAGCGACCCGAAGCTCAGCCGAGAGAACACAGGAGTGGCTGCGGGACGCCTCTGGGAATGTCCTTGAGTGGCCCAGCCGGAGCCCAGACCCGATTGAGCATCTCTGGAGATCTGAACACGGCCGACGTTCCCCATCCATCCTGATGGAGCTCGAGAGGTCCTGCACTGAAGAACGGGAGGAACTGCCCAAACACAGCCGAGCTTTAGCATCAAACCCAGAAACACCTGAGGCTGTGATTGAGCAAAGGCTGGGATACTGATGGACATGGGATTTATTTATTTATCTTTTTAAAAAATTTGCAAATATTTCAAACAAACTTTTTTTTTACGTTGTCATTATGGGATATTGTTTGTAGAATTTTGAGGAAAATAATTAATTGAATCCATTTTGGAATAAGGCTGTAACATAACAACATGTGGAGAAAGTGAAGCGCTGAGAATACCCTCCGGATGCTCTGTATTATTAATAATGTTTTTATCACTTGAGATTCATATTCTCAAATGATTGTAACTGTGCGTTCACACCGCCGCCGGCGAGAGCGTCAAAGTGGCCGGAAGTCATTCATTTTCAATGGGAGCCCGGCGGCGAGCTCCGGCGAGAGCGGCGCGGCGCGTCTTGGACGATTTGGGCGTCGAGGAGAGTTGGAATCAGGTCAACTTTATGGTAATGAGCTATGACGCGGTTCGGCGGCAACCAATGGGAATGTAGTAGTGCTCCGCTTTAAATGATTCCAGAGAACGCAGTGCTGGAAACTTTGGTTCCGACCACATTAGTTCCCAAGCAAAATGGAGGAGAGGTTGATCATTGCGGTAGCGGGTTTCCCTATAATATATATATATATATATATTCCGCGCAACACCTTTTTTATGCAACATTTTCGCGCTAGAAAGCCTTTTTTTCAGCGGGAATGCAATTCATTTGCTCAAAACAACACCGATTTGACCAATTGCATGAATGCTGCACTTAAACCAGGACAGTTATTGTAAAGTAGGTTGCACACAAATTAATGTTAATGTTAAAGACCAAGGCTAGCACCTAAACTTGTTGAAATTAGACTAGCACTTCCAAGAACACAAAAGCCACACCACACAAATGGCTTTTAAATGGTTTATTTCATTAGCAAACATGCAACTATAATTAAGTTAACGTTCACATTTAAATTATTTCATGATGTTATCTTATACGGGTATACCCTACTGTGGTCAGTCTGCACAAATGCCGATTTTAAAAATGCGAACATGATTGTTTGCTTTGCGGCCCCTTTAAATGCAGTTTTAAAAAAGACCAAGCATTCGATCTACGTCAGAGCGGCAGCGCGTCCACTAATCTTTCTACAGCGTCGATGGCAGGGCGTCCAGAGCGAAGTTTGACGCTCTCGCCGGCGGCGGTGTGAACGCACAGTAAGAGTCTTTTTTTTAGAAATACTAAATGATTACCTGGAACACTTGAATGACCTTAAATACCAGAATAATAATAGAATACAGTAGCTAACCTGTGGAACAACTGATGTTAGGATCCTCATGGACATGAAGAACAGTGACTGAATAACCGTCCCTGCTCTGTTCTTCCACAGATGATGGATCATATTTTAGGAAAGACCAAGTTTGTTCAGCGAGGCCCTGCTTCAGCCACTCTTGTAGGATTTGCAACTACAGCCAAAGCCGCTGTAAAGTCTGAGGATCCCGCGCCAGTGTCTGCAGTGGCCGCTCCGCGTCTGCTTCCCACCGGAATCATCACAGCCTCTTCCCAGATCCCGGCGCTGGTCCCGTCCCCAGTGCTGTGCAGCGGCAGCGCAGACGCTCCTCCTCCAGAGCCGGCTCCGCCACGGGACCGCGGGCCGCTGAGACGCAGGCTGAGGCAGCTCCGGCTCGGCTCCTCTCGGGCCGCTCAGCCGGGGCCAGCGGAGGAACGCACGGCCCTTCTGCGCACCTTCCTCAGCGCTCAAGAGGAGCGCGCTCGTGTGGAGGAGCAGCAGCAGCGGCGGACGGACGCCCGCGAGCGGCGCAGGGAGAGAGCGGCGCGGGCCGCGGCCGAGGCCATGGGGAGGATGGCCACAGCGCTGGAGCTCATCTCGTCCAAACAGGACACCATCATCGCTCTGCTCCAGAGACTGGCCGACAGACACTGAGCGGGAGCATCACTGCTCCTCCTCTGGGAAAGCTGAACTGTGTCCTGTTGGGAAGAGTATATGTAATCATTGACGGGATCCTGATTACTGTCCAAATATTGAAAGCAAAATGTAAAAACAAACAATCATATGGTCTCTTTGACATATTATCAATAATACAGTGCCTATACAGAGGATGTTTTCATCTTTTACAACATTGTACCACAGACAGTTTTTATTTTTAACGCTGTTATTTTGACACTTAATAACAGTTTCATGTCAAATGTTTAGTCACAAAAAGTTATTACAGTTTTAAATTAAGGGGCAAAACTCCTCTTTCTGAAGATGGACAGTTTTAAAATGAAAAATAAGAATAAATGTGTTGAATGGATGCATTATTTTACAGTTCGGCTCAAGCATCGTTTGAGATTAGCCAATGGGTGTGTCCGACTGATGGGTGTGTCCGACTGATGGGTGTGTCCGACTGATGGGTGTGTCCGACTGATGGGTGTGTCTCGACTGATGGCTGTGTCCGACTGATGGGTGTGTCTCGACTGATGGGTGTGTCCGACTGATGGGTGTGTCCGACTGATGGGTGTGTCCGACTGATGGGTGTCTCGACTGATGGGTGTGTCTCGACTGATGGGTGTGTCCGACTGATGGGTGTGTCCGACTGATGGGTGTGTCTCGACTGATGGGTGTGTCTCGACTGATGGGTGTGTCACTGATGGGTGTGTCCGACTGATGGGTGTGTCCGACTGATGGGTGTGTCACTGATGGGTGTGTCTCGACTGATGGGTGTGTCAAATGGGTGTGTCTCGACTGATGGGTGTGTCTCGACTGATGGGTGTGTCCGACTGATGGGTGTGTCCGACTGATGGGTGTGTCTCGACTGATGGGTGTGTCCGACTGATGGGTGTGTCTCGACTGATGGGTGTGTCCGACTCATGGGTGTGTCTCGACTGATGGGTGTGTCACTGATGGGTGTGTCCGACTGATGGGTGTGTCCGACTCATGGGTGTGTCTCGACTGATGGGTGTGTCACTGATGGGTGTGTCACTGATGGGTGTGTCCGACTGATGGGTGTGTCTCGACTGATGGGTGTGTCCGACTCATGGGTGTGTCTCGACTGATGGGTGTGTCTCGACTGATGGGTGTGTCACTGATGGGTGTGTCTCGACTGATAGGTGTGTCACTGATGGGTGTGTCTCGACTGATGGGTGTGTCTCGACTGATGGGTGTGTCACTGATGGGTGTGTCTCGACTGATGGGTGTGTCACTGATGGGTGTGTCTCGACTGATGGGCGTGTCTCGACTGATGGGTGTGTCTGACTGATGGGTGTGTCTCGACTGATGGGTGTGTCCGACTCATGGGTGTGTCTTGACTGATGGGTGTGTCCGACTGATGGGTGTGTCACTGATGGGTGAGTCCGACTCATGGGTGTGTCTCGACTGATGGGTGTGTCTCGACTGATGGCTGTGTCTCGACTGATGGGTGTGTCTCGACTGATGGGTGTGTCACTGATGGGTGTGTCTCGACTGATGGGTGTGTCACTGATGGGTGTGTCACTGATGGCTGTGTCTCGACTGATGGCTGTGTCTCGACTGATGGGTGTGTCACTGATGGGTGTGTCACTGATGGGTGTGTCTGACTGATGGGTGTGTCACTGATGGGTGTGTCTGACTGATGGGTGTGTCACTGATGGGTGTGTCACTGATGGGTGTGTCTGACTGATGGGTGTGTCACTGATGGGTGTGTCTCGACTGATGGGTGTGTCAAATGGGTGTGTCTCGACTGATGGGTGTGTCTCGACTGATGGGTGTGTCACTGATGGGTGTGTCCGACTGATGGCTGTGTCACTGATGGGTGTGTCACTGATGGGTGTGTCCGACTGATGGGTGTCTCGACTGATGGGTGTGTCTCGACTGATGGGCGTGTCTCGACTGATGGGTGTGTCCGACTGATGGGTGTGTCACTGATGGGTGTGTCTGACTGATGGGTGTGTCACTGATGGGTGTGTCTGACTGATGGGTGTGTCACTGATGGGTGTGTCTCGACTGATGGGTGTGTCAAATGGGTGTGTCTCGACTGATGGGTGTGTCTCGACTGATGGGTGTGTCACTGATGGGTGTGTCCGACTGATGGCTGTGTCACTGATGGGTGTCTCGACTGATGGGTGTCTCGACTGATGGGTGTGTCTCGACTGATGGGCGTGTCTCGACTGATGGGTGTGTCCGACTGATGGCTGTGTCACTGATGGGTGTCTCGACTGATGGGTGTCTCGACTGATGGGCGTGTCTCGACTGATGGGCGTGTCTCGACTGATGGGCGTGTCTCGACTGATGGGTGTGTCCGACTGATGGGTGTGTCCGACTGATGGGTGTGTCTCGACTGATGGGTGTGTCTCGACTGATGGGTGTGTCCGACTGATGGCTGTGTCACTGATGGGTGTCTCGACTGATGGGTGTCTCGACTGATGGGCGTGTCTCGACTGATGGGCGTGTCTCGACTGATGGGCGTGTCTCGACTGATGGGCGTGTCTCGACTGATGGGTGTGTCCGACTGATGGCTGTGTCACTGATGGGTGTCTCGACTGATGGGTGTGTCTCGACTGATGGGCGTGTCTCGACTGATGGGTGTGTCCGACTGATGGGTGTGTCCGACTGATGGGTGTGTCTCGACTGATGGGCGTGTCTCGACTGATGGGTGTGTCTCGACTGATGGGTGTGTCCGACTGATGGGTGTGTCTCGACTGATGGGTGTGTCTGACTGATGGGTGTGTCTCGACTGATGGGTGTGGGTGTGTCTCGACTGATGGGTGTGTCTCGACTGATGGGCGTGTCTCGACTGATGGGCGTGTCTCGACTGATGGGTGTGTCTCGACTGATGGGTGTGTCACTGATGGGTGTGTCTCGACTGATGGGTGTGTCCGACTGATGGGTGTGTCCGACTGATGGGTGTGTCTGACTGATGGGTGTGTCCGGCTGATGGGTGTGTCCGACTGATGGGTGTGTCTGACTGATGGGTGTGTCACTGATGGGTGTGTCCGGCTGATGGGTGTGTCACTGATGGGTGTGTCTGACTGATGGGTGTGTCTCGACTGATGGGTGTGTCACTGATGGGTGTGTCACTGATGGGTGTGTCTGACTGATGGGTGTGTCCGGCTGATGGGTGTGTCCGACTGATGGGTGTGTCTGACTGATGGGTGTGTCTCGACTGATGGGTGTGTCCGACTGATGGGTGTGTCCGACTGATGGGTGTGTCTGACTGATGGGTGTGTCTCGACTGATGGGTGTGTCCGACTGATGGGTGTGTCTGACTGATGGGTGTGTCTCGACTGATGGGTGTGTCCGACTGATGGGTGTGTCTGACTGATGGGTGTGTCTCGACTGATGGGTGTGTCCGACTGATGGGTGTGTCCGACTGATGGGTGTGTCTGACTGATGGGTGTGTCTCGACTGATGGGTGTGGGTGTGTCTCGACTGATGGGTGTGTCTCGACTGATGGGTGTGTCCGACTGATGGGTGTGTCTGACTGATGGGTGTGTCTCGACTGATGGGTGTGTCCGACTGATGGGTGTGGGTGTGTCTGACTGATGGGTGTGTCTCGACTGATGGGTGTGTCCGACTGATGGGTGTGTCTGACTGATGGGTGTGTCTCGACTGATGGGTGTGTCTGACTGATGGGTGTGTCTGACTGATGGGTGTGTCTCGACTGATGGGTGTGGGTGTGTCTGACTGATGGGTGTGTCTCGACTGATGGGTGTGTCCGACTGATGGGTGTGTCTGACTGATGGGTGTGTCTGACTGATGGGTGTGTCTCGACTGATGGGTGTGTCCGACTGATGGGTGTGTCTGACTGATGGGTGTGTCTCGACTGATGGGTGTGTCCGACTGATGGGTGTGTCTGACTGATGGGTGTGTCTCGACTGATGGGTGTGTCCGACTGATGGGTGTGTCCGACTGATGGCTGTGTCTCGACTGATGGCTGTGTCTCGACTGATGGGTGTGTCTGACTGATGGGTGTGTCTCGACTGATGGGTGTGTCTCGACTGATGGGTGTGTCTCGACTGATGGCTGTGTCTCGACTGATGGGTGTGTCTCGACTGATGGGTGTGTCCGACTGATGGGTGTGTCCGACTGATGGGTGTGTCTGACTGATGGGTGTGTCTCGACTGATGGGCGTGTCTCGACTGATGGGCGTGTCTCGACTGATGGGCGTGTCTCGACTGATGGGCGTGTCTCGACTGATGGGCGTGTCTCGACTGATGGCTGTGTCACAGCAGTAGTTCTCTCTGCCACCATGTTTAAAGTTTATGGCACGCCCATCTCGGGAATTTGTGTATCAAAATTATTTCCGAACTTCCCAGTGGTAAACATGATATCAGAGGGCGTTCAAGTAAAATTTTTACCTCGGACACCCGTATTTACGATAACTCTGATAGCACGTGAGCGCAGCAGAAATCGTGCTTCGCTGATGCGTGTCAAACATGAGCCTCAAACATGTTTGATATTACCGGCACGTGATCTTATAATGTGAGCGATGAAACAATGATCTCATGCACCTTAATGAATGCAAGGCGACAGTTTGATCATAATTACTCTACACTCATAAATTAACAATATATTTTTAAAAATGGGTAACACTGTATTGAAGGGGTGTGCCTAAGACTGACAGGAAACCTTTATAATCGTGACATGACACGTCATGAATATGAAGGAGTTTTTATGCATGTTCATGACAACTGTCATTAAGTGTCACTCGCTCAATTATGTCATTTTTAATGCAAAGATGACAAACAATAGTGTCAATTATGTCATTAACATGAGGTTAATTATCAAACTTAAGTATTAAAATATTAAATATTATCCAAATTAAGTGTTAATACTCTGTCAAATTATTTTATAACAGTGTCATAAATATTTTTCTTGACCTAAACTATGGCGTCATAGAGGAAATCGAGTCATTGGAAACTCAGAATGATGGAGTGGCACAGGTCAGGCGTACGCCATTATGATTTGTCTTAGCTAGACTTATCCATCATTTAAAAAAGCATTTCAAGAAAATATAAATGTGTGGGATGCTGTAATTAACTGTTTAGGAAAAACATAATGAGCTGAAAGATATTCACAACGCTGTTATAAAATAATTTGCAGAGTATTAACACTTAATGACATTTTAATGACAAATTCAACTTGTACCACTGAAAAAAAGATTTATGACATGTTATGTTGTCTTGGTAATGTTAAGTTGTCATGACAAAGACATCTCTAATAATGTCATCTTTGCATTAAAAATGACTTAATTGAGCGAATGACACTTAATGACAGTTGTCATGAACATGCATTAAAACTCCTTCATATTCATGACGTGTCATGTCAGTCTTATGCACACCCCTTCAATAAAGTGTTACCAAAAACTGTAAATACATGGTCTTTGCTCTACCTAATGATATATTTTATTTTCCATCAGTCTTTGCTGGACAGACTCGCGTCTGATGTTTATGATGGCGAGCAGGAGCTCTCTAGACAACGCTTTTCCGTTGGTCAAAGATCTTGTAGTTTGTGCTCATTATAGACGTGTTGTGGTGTGTTGTGTTGAGTGAGCGCTGTTAAGACGAGCTACTAACTAATTCATTCATGGGAAATGAAAATTAACAAGGTAAGCTCGTCACTGGAATTGGTTAGATGAAAACCATGTAGTGATACCGTTACGTCTATGTCGACCGCGTGGCCTAATGGATAAGGCGTCTGACTTCGGATCAGAAGATTGAGGGTTCGAGTCCCTTCGTGGTCGTTGTTTTTTTTTTTTTAACATCGGTTTGTCTACAAGTAAAACACTACTATAATCTAAAACCGTGCATGTGTTTTTCAAAATAAAGTATCAACTCTGACTCTGATGTGAACTAACGCTCGAACGCCAGTCTGTGAGCGGCTTATATCATCAGTATTATCGCGATGTGCCGCAGTCCCGCAGCAGAAGCAGAGTGGCGCAGCGGAAGCGTGCTGGGCCCATAACCCAGAGGTCGATGGATCGAAACCATCCTCTGCTAGCTCGTTTTTAATGCCCACCAAAGCTGCGATATTTTATCACGTTGACATTTATTTTTAAGTTCTTTATATTTTATTTCATTTTAAGTTTCATTCGCATTTAAAAATGACAAGAGAACACAACAGGTTGAGTAATGTTTTTTTTCTAGTGTCTCATGCAAATACCCTTAACTCTGATTAAACAGCCCTGCCCTCCATTAAAGGGTTAGTTCACCCAAAAATGAAAATTCTGTCAGTAATTACTCACCCTCATGTTGTTCCAACCATGTAAGACCTTCGTTTATCTTCGGAACATAATTTAGTATATTTTTGATGAAATCTGAGAGCTGTCTCACTCCTCCATAGGCTTTCAGAGGGACTGAAACTTGATGGCCCAGAATAGTAAGTAAAAACGTCATTTAAGGAGTCCAAATGCGCGAAAACTGAGATTAGTAGTAGTAGAAGAAGAACGCCGTTTTCGCGCATGCGTCGTGGCGTCAGAGGCTCAAATTGAACAACAATAATAGTGTGATAAAGTCGTTATTTTTGTTGTTTTTCCGCTCAAAAAGTATTTTCGTCGCATGATAGACTTAATACAGAGCCACTGTAGTCATTTGGACTCCTTAAATGACGTTTTTACTTACTATTCTGGGCCATCAAGTTTCAGTCCCTCTGAAAGCCTATGGAGGAGTGAGACAGCTCTCAGATTTCATCAAAAATATACTAAATTATGTTCCGAAGATGAACGAAGGTCTTACATGGTTGGAACAACATGAGGGTGAGTAATTACTGACAGAATTTTCAATTTTGGGTGAACTAACCCTTTAACAGTCAAAGCAGACGCACAGTATAATCCGGCTCTTCGTTTAAAGTTGATCAAATCTTGCTTCAAATCTAAAAAAGTTCTAAAGTGATCTGAAATATAGTTCAGTATATGCCATGCATTACATACAGCAGAACAATCCACCACTTTAACACGGAGATATTTTACAATGTTTTATTAAAATGTAACACTGAGAAACTGTAATCATGTTTTGGGTTCAGTCAAAGTCCACTCGTCTTGCTTGCTTTGTTGCTGCGTGTTTCTTCTTCTGTTTAAGTCTTTCCACATTTCTTTGATCTAATCTGGAAAGAAAAGAAAAGCATTATTGTGAGGCCGCGTGGCATTAGTGAAGCGGAGTGGAGTGGAGATGGTGGTCCAGTGGGTTAAACCACTGAACTGATATGCAGAAGGTTGCTGGTTCGATCCCAGCGGTCTCCACCAGGGGGATTGTCCCTGTGATAAGGGCACTGTAAGTCGCTTTGGATAAAAGCGCGTAAATGTAAGTGAATGCGCTGCCACCTGTGCGCCCTGAGGGCCAGATCCTCCAGCGCTGGTTCTGGCGGCCGCCGCGCGGCTTCACTGATCATCTGGGAGATCTTCTGCAGACAGGCCTCCAGGTTCCTCTGCTGGCTCCTGCTCACCTCGGAGCTCACAATCAACTCTCCTGCTTTATTGACACGGGTTTTATTCTGTAGACACAAGTCTTCATGCGGTGAGCAGTGCGGCACATGTTATAATCATATACAGTGTGCTTCTCGTACCTTCAGCAGAATCTCTCTCCTCACTTCTTCCGGGATCCATTCTGCGGTCTGCACATGGAAGCGCACCTCGGCTTTCGTACTGACTGCAAAACAACATTACAGAACATTAAAGGATGAGTTCACTAATAATGACCGGATCATTTCCTCCGCCCATCTCATCCCAGATGCTCATGTGTTTCTCTCTTCAGTTTTTTGAGGATCACTCCAGGATTGTTCTGCTCATAATGGACTTCAATGGGAACCAACGGCTGAAGGTCCAGATCACTGCAGTTTCAGAGGAAGGGCTTCAGAGACCGATCCCAGAGGAATAGAGTCTGATCTAGACAAACCATCGCCACATTACAACACAACACCTTCGCTGCTCGCACTCGAACACCTTCGCTGCTCGCACTCGAACACCTTCACACACACTAGAACACCTTCACACACACTAGAACACCTTCGCTCACACTAGAACACCTTCACTCACACTCGAACACCTTCGCTCACACTAGAACACCTTCGCTCGCACTCGAACACCTTCGCTGCTCGCACTCGAACACCTTCACACACACTAGAACACCTTCACACACACTAGAACACCTTCGCTCACACTAGAACACCTTCACTCACACTCGAACACCTTCACACACACTAGAACACCTTCACACACACTAGAACACCTTCACACACACTAGAACACCTTCACACACACTAGAACACCTTCGCTCACACTAGAACACCTTCACTCACACTCGAACACCTTCGCTCACACTCGAACACCTTCACACACACTAGAACACCTTCACACACACTAGAACACCTTCACACACACTAGAACACCTTCACACACACTAGAACACCTTCGCTCACACTAGAACACCTTCGCTCGCACTCGAACACCTTCGCTGCTCGCACTCGAACACCTTCACACACACTAGAACACCTTCACACACACTAGAACACCTTCGCTCACACTAGAACACCTTCACTCACACTCGAACACCTTCACACACACTAGAACACCTTCACACACACTAGAACACCTTCGCTCACACTAGAACACCTTCACTCACACTCGAACACCTTCGCTCACACTCGAACACCTTCGCTCACACTAGAACACCTTCACACACACTAGAACACCTTCGCTCACACTAGAACACCTTCACTCACACTCGAACACCTTCACACACACTAGAACACCTTCACACACACTAGAACACCTTCGCTCACACTAGAACACCTTCACTCACACTCGAACACCTTCACACACACTAGAACACCTTCACACACACTAGAACACCTTCACACACACTAGAACACCTTCACACACACTAGAACACCTTCGCTCACACTAGAACACCTTCACTCACACTCGAACACCTTCGCTCACACTCGAACACCTTCACACACACTAGAACACCTTCACACACACTAGAACACCTTCACACACACTAGAACACCTTCACACACACTAGAACACCTTCGCTCACACTAGAACACCTTCGCTCGCACTCGAACACCTTCGCTGCTCGCACTCGAACACCTTCACACACACTAGAACACCTTCACACACACTAGAACACCTTCGCTCACACTAGAACACCTTCACTCACACTCGAACACCTTCACACACACTAGAACACCTTCACACACACTAGAACACCTTCGCTCACACTAGAACACCTTCACTCACACTAGAACACCTTCACTCACACTCGAACACCTTCACACACACTAGAACACCTTCACACACACTAGAACACCTTCACACACACTAGAACACCTTCGCTCACACTAGAACACCTTCACTCACACTCGAACACCTTCGCTCACACTCGAACACCTTCACACACACTAGAACACCTTCACACACACTAGAACACCTTCGCTCGCACTCGAACACCTTCGCTCGCACTCGAACACCTTCGCTGCTCGCACTCGAACACCTTCACACACACTAGAACACCTTCACACACACTAGAACACCTTCGCTCACACTAGAACACCTTCACTCACACTCGAACACCTTCACACACACTAGAACACCTTCACACACACTAGAACACCTTCGCTCACACTAGAACACCTTCACTCACACTCGAACACCTTCGCTCACACTCGAACACCTTCACTCACACTCGAACACCTTCACACACACTAGAACACCTTCACACACACTAGAACACCTTCGCTCACACTAGAACACCTTCACTCACACTCGAACACCTTCGCTCACACTCGAACACCTTCACACACACTAGAACACCTTCACACACACTAGAACACCTTCACACACACTAGAACACCTTCGCTCACACTAGAACACCTTCACTCACACTCGAACACCTTCGCTCACACTCGAACACCTTCACACACACTAGAACACCTTCGCTCACACTAGAACACCTTCGCTCACACTCGAACACCTTCACACACACTAGAACACCTTCGCTCACACTCGAACACCTTCACACACACTAGAACACCTTCGCTCACACTCGAACACCTTCACACACACTAGAACACCTTCCCTCACACTAGAACACTTTCGCTCGCACTCGAACACCTTCCCTCACACTAGAACACCTTCGCTCACACTCGAACACCTTCGCTCACACTAGAACACCTTCACACACACTAGAACACCTTCCCTCACACTAGAACACCTTCGCTCACACTCGAACACCTTCACACACACTAGAACACCTTCGCTCACACTCGAACACCTTCACACACACTAGAACACCTTCCCTCACACTAGAACACTTTCGCTCGCACTCGAACACCTTCCCTCACACTAGAACACCTTCGCTCACACTCGAACACCTTCACTCACACTAGAACACCTTCGCTCACACTAGAACACCTTCGCTCACACTAGAACACCTTCACACACACTAGAACACCTTCCCTCACACTAGAACACTTTCGCTCGCACTCGAACACCTTCACACACACTAGAACACCTTCGCTCACACTAGAACACCTTCACACACACTAGAACACCTTCGCTCACACTCGAACACCTTCACACACACTAGAACACCTTCACACACACTAGAACACCTTCCCTCACACTAGAACACTTTCGCTCACACTAGAACACCTTCGCTCACACTAGAACACCTTCACACACACTAGAACACCTTCGCTCACACTAGAACACCTTCGCTCACACTAGAACACCTTCACACACACTAGAACACCTTCGCTCACACTAGAACACCTTCGCTCACACTAGAACACCTTCACACACACTAGAACACCTTCGCTCACACTAGAACACCTTCGCTCACACTAGAACACCTTCACACACACTAGAACACCTTCCCTCACACTAGAACACTTTCGCTCGCACTCGAACACCTTCACACACACTAGAACACCTTCGCTCACACTCGAACACCTTCACACACACTAGAACACCTTCGCTCACACTCGAACACCTTCACACACACTAGAACACCTTCCCTCACACTAGAACACTTTCGCTCGCACTCGAACACCTTCACACACACTAGAACACCTTCGCTCACACTAGAACACCTTCGCTCGCACTCGAACACCTTCACACACACTAGAACACCTTCGCTCACACTAGAACACCTTCGCTCACACTCGAACACCTTCACACACACTAGAACACCTTCCCTCACACTAGAACACCTTCGCTCACACTCGAACACCTTCACACACACTAGAACACCTTCGCTCACACTCGAACACCTTCACACACACTAGAACACCTTCCCTCACACTAGAACACTTTCGCTCGCACTCGAACACCTTCACACACACTCGAACACCTTCACACACACTAGAACACCTTCCCTCACACTAGAACACCTTCGCTGCTCACACTAGAACACCTTCACACACACTAGAACACCTTCCCTCACACTAGAACACCTTCCCTCACACTAGAACACTTTCGCTCGCACTCGAACACCTTCACACACACTCGAACACCTTCACACACACTAGAACACCTTCCCTCACACTAGAACACCTTTGCTGCTCACACTAGAACACCTTCACACACACTAGAACACCTTCCCTCACACTAGAACACTTTCGCTCACACTAGAACACCTTCACACACACTCGAACACCTTCACACACACTAGAACACCTTCCCTCACACTAGAACACCTTCGCTGCTCACACTAGAACACCTTCACACACACTAGAACACCTTCCCTCACACTAGAACACTTTCGCTCACACTAGAACACCTTCACACACACTCGAACACCTTCACACACACTAGAACACCTTCCCTCACACTAGAACACTTTCGCTCACACTAGAACACCTTCACACACACTCGAACACCTTCACACACACTAGAACACCTTCCCTCACACTAGAACACCTTCGCTGCTCACACTAGAACACCTTCACACACACTAGAACACCTTCCCTCACACTAGAACACTTTCGCTCGCACTCGAACACCTTCACACACACTAGAACACCTTCCCTCACACTAGAACACCTTCGCTGCTCACACTAGAACACCTTCACACACACTAGAACACCTTCCCTCACACTAGAACACTTTCGCTCACACTAGAACACCTTCACACACACTCGAACACCTTCACACACACTAGAACACCTTCCCTCACACTAGAACACTTTCGCTCACACTAGAACACCTTCACACACACTCGAACACCTTCACACACACTAGAACACCTTCCCTCACACTAGAACACCTTCGCTGCTCACACTAGAACACCTTCACACACACTAGAACACCTTCCCTCACACTAGAACACTTTCGCTCACACTAGAACACCTTCACACACACTCGAACACCTTCACACACACTAGAACACCTTCCCTCACACTAGAACACCTTCGCTGCTCACACTAGAACACCTTCACACACACTAGAACACCTTCCCTCACACTAGAACACCTTCGCTCGCACTCGAACACCTTCGCTCCCACTAGAACACCTTCGCTCACTCACTCACACACACACACACACACACACACACACACACACCTTACCCTTGTTGACATGTTGACCGCCTGGTCCGCTGCTCCGACTGTATGTTATCTTCAGTTTATCTAAAAACAGAGGTTCAGTAGATTCTGACCTCAGTTATAATAACATCATCTGACCTCAGTTATAATAACATCATCTGACCTCAGTTATAATAACATCATCTGACCTCAGTTATAATAACATCATCTGACCTCAGTTATAATGACATCATCTGACCTCAGTTATAATAACATCATCTGACCCCAGTTATAATAACATCATCTGACCCCAGTTATAATGACATCATCTGACCTCAGTTATAATAACATCATCTGACCCCAGTTATAATAACATCATCTGACCTCAGTTATAATAACATCATCTGACCCCAGTTATAATAACATCATCTGACCCCAGTTATAATGACATCATCTGACCCCAGTTATAATGACATCATCTGACCTCAGTTATAATAACATCATCTGACCCCAGTTATAATGACATCATCTGACCTCAGTTATAATGACATCATCTGACCTCAGTTATAATATAACACTTACCGAGCGGGATGCGCGAGAGCCGATCGACCTGACAACAAACAGTGACATGAGTTCATCATATGCGCAGGCGCACGTCATTGATCAGAGCAGATACAGAGACACACACACACCTGTGTGAGATGCAGATACACACACACACACACCTGTGTGAGATGCGATGCTCTCCTCCGGTGTAAAGCACCCCTGCCCTCACAGCGCCCCGCTCGCGGTCCGTCTCCTCCGACTGCAGTCAGTAACCGGCGGCACATGCTCCTCGGGCAGCACAGATGGCTCAGGATCAGACACACGCCTGTGAGCGGGGATGCCGCCGCCATGTTGAACACGAGCACCACGTGCGAGGAAAACATCCGCTTCTGCGTCAAAGGGGCGTAACTTCATACAACCTACACACACAATTACACAGAAAGATCCTGTATATCTGTGTATCACTGCTGGAACACATCATTGTTTTATGCTGAAAAAGGTTTATATACATTGGCAAAACTATGTGTCGTCATACAGGTACAGCTTATGCTGAACTCGCGTGCTCTCGGTAAACATTGCACACGAACGCCCTCACATTTTGAAGCTTGAGAAATCGGAATTATCAAATCTCCGATAGCACGTGAAGGCAGCATTAATGACTAATGTTAGCCTTATATTTGACATTGTTCAGTAACTATCTGTGATATCAGAGCACTGGCCTTCAGCTGCTCGACACATCAGCACAGAACTTCTTTCCCACATAGGAGTGCAGAAGAACAATAGGGACAAAAATGTGGGTTGTGATTTTAAAGTGGTCATTTTTGATAAATTCATATAATTTTTACAAAGTGGGTGTAAACATATGTCGACCGCTGGTGCTAATTTATTCATAAAGGGCGTAATTAAGCGGATGAAATGACATTTGTAATTATTCTCCCTCGGCAAAGCGAGTAAACAATAGAGAAGGTTCCACCGAGATTTGAACTCGGATCGCTGGATTCAGAGTCCAGAGTGCTAACCATTACACCATGGAACCGCGCGCTGGCGATGTGTCACAAGTTAGCGTGTAATATCAAATATCCGTGTAGTTTCTCCTCTATGGAGTCATTGGAAACACGTTATCCATCCTTGTAACATATTAAACTAAATTTAAATATTAAACGTAAAATTAGAATTAACTCCAGTTTCTATCCAGAATCACACGCTAATCATTAAATGCGCTGTGTAATTAGATTAGAAACATAGCGAAGGCAGGCACTCCAGATGAGACTCGAACCCACACTCCGCTGCGGAGGGATAGTCCGACACTGGGGCAGATGTTGAAGAATGTTGAACTCCACAGCCAATGACGTAGAAGCACTATAACATGTGCAACCAATCAGAAAGCGACATTCTTAAGATTTTCTTGACATTTTCGACATTTGACCAATCAGAGTTCAATGAATTCTTGACATTTTCGACATTTGACCAATCAGAGTTCAATGAATCCTTGACATTTTCGACATTTGACCAATCAGAGTTTAAGGAACTGTCGCGAGCACGTTTACTCTCCAGCTTGAGGTCAGAGTGCTGACCCATTACACCGCGGAACCGCTCGGGGGCGTCGCGCGTCAAGGTTTGTTTTCGAGAAGAGTATATCCGTGTAGTTTCTCCTCTATGTAGTCATTGGAAACACTTTCTTATAATATATTAAACTAATTTAAAATGAACTCCACAGTTTCTATCCGGAATTGAATGCGACTCATTGAATGCGCTGTGTAAAAACATCAGAATCATAGCAAAAGGCAGTCACCCCAGATGGGACTCGAACCCACAATCCCTGGCTTAGGAGGCCAGTGCCTTATCCATTAGGCCACTGGGGCAGTGACGGCGAGAAGAGGAACAGATTCACACTTAACCACTGACTCACGGACACGCGTTCGCTTTTGCATTTTTACTCTATATGGGGATTTTATCGTCGCTAACAATATAATTTACGTTCCACTATAAAACACAAGCTTTAGCTAAACCGTCCGCTTCTTATAGCACAGAAAATATATTTGATAAAATAACGAAAAGTGTATAAATCATGTGTAGAGTCCAGTGTGTTGGTAATATCTGATTATTTAGAAGGCAAAGCGTGAAGAGTGTGTTTCTGCAGAGAGATGAGCGACACACACACACACACACACACACACACACACACACACACACACACACACACACACACACACACACACACACACACACACACACACACACACACACACACACACACACACAGGCGCTCGGCCAACTTTATTTCCTGTCTGACAGACAGTCATGATGCTAGCGCTAGCATTAGCCCGCAGCTCGAGGAATGCCGTCCTTTAGTTAGCCTCACAGTCTTTTCGGTTTGATTAGACTAATAACACCAAACACTATGAATTTATTACCGTCTAATCCTCACGGTAATGGGTTACTCTACGCGGGATTTAACCAGGATCACGGTAAGATGTTTACTCTCAGCTAACGCTAGCTAATGTGATAGTCCCGTTATGAATCAGAGGCCAGCTCTTATTAAAGCACACATTAGTGTGTGTGTGTGTGTGTGTGTGTGTGTGAGATATGATGACAGTGCTGTTGTTTTGCTAGCAAGCTAACGCACTTGAACAGCTGATTAGCCACACAGATCACATGAGTGTGTTCCTGCTGTCAGCGTGTTTGCAGTTTGTATTTGTGTATTTTAATTGACCAACAATTGTAGTTCTATATGACTATCACTTGTACCGTTGTTATAAAGTGACCACATCTCACCATCGTATCGACTAAACATTGACAGTTGTGTTAGCGGCTAACTATAACAGCGCTAGCTCTGTGTGACTCTCGAGGGAAGAATCTGAGCCATTGGATGCTCAATTCACATAAACAACACAACCCACAATGTAAAGTGGTATTAAAGTTGGTATAAATCCGATTACGTTTGTTATGCGACCCGTTAGTGCCTCTAATAACAGCTTTAACTGGCGCATTATAGCCGATGAATGAAGAGGCTAACGGGTTAAACACGGGTCTCTGTCTCATCTTCAGCTAATAATCATAACTGGTGTGATCATAACTCTTCTGCTCAGTCTCATCTTTAATCTAATCATCACCTCTGCTGAAGCTCTAGAGCTCAGATCTCTATCAAACAGTCTCAGAATAACTGCAGCTTTGAGCTGGTGTAACTGTCTTCATGTTTCTGTGCCATTGTTTTGTCTTAAGATGCACATCAGTAATAGTTTTTCTAAGGCACGATTATAAATCGATTTAAATGTCCTAATGTAACTGAGCATTGTCTGAAGCCAGGCTTAAATATACAAGAATCCCTTTGTTCTACTAACTCACCAATCACTTCCCAGGCAGACGCAAATCAAAGGTTCTCAAGCCACATGGAGTCTGGTTAGGGTTAGTCTGGGTTTGGGTTAGTATGGGTTTGGGTTAGTATGCGTTTGGGTTAGTATGGGTTTGGGTTAGTCTTGGCTGGGGTTAGTCTTGGCTAGGGTTAGTCTGGGTTAGGGTTAGTATGGGTTTGGGTTAGTATGCGTTTGGGTTAGTATGGGTTTGGGTTAGTCTTGGCTGGGGTTAGTCTTGGCTAGGGTTAGTCTGGGTTAGGGTTAGTATGGGTTAGGGTTAGTCTGGGTTAGGGTTAGTATGGGTTAGGGTTAGTCTGGGTTTGGGTTAGTATGGGTTTGGGTTAGTATGCGTTTGGGTTAGTATGGGTTTGGGTTAGTCTTGGCTGGGGTTAGTCTTGGCTAGGGTTAGTCTGGGTTAGGGTTAGTATGGGTTAGGGTTAGTCTGGGTTGGGGTTAGTCTGGGTTTGGGTTAGTATGGGTTTGGGTTAGTATGGGTTTGGGTTAGTATGGGTTTGGGTTAGTCTTGGTTTGGGTTAGTCTGGGTTTGGGTTAGTCTTGGTTTGGGTTAGTATGGGTTTGGGTTAGTATGGGTTTGGGTTAGTCTTGGCTGGGGTTAGTATGGGTTTGGGTTAGTATGGGTTTGGGTTAGTCTTGGCTGGGGTTAGTATGGGTTTGGGTTAGTCTGGGTTTGGGTTAGTATGGGTTTGGGTTAGTATGGGTTTGGGTTAGTCTTGGTTTGGGTTAGTATGGGTTTGGGTTAGTCTTGGTTAGGGTTAGTATGGGTTTGGGTTAGTCTTGGTTTGGGTTAGTATGGGTTTGGGTTAGTATGGGTTTGGGTTAGTCTTGGCTGGGGTTAGTATGGGTTTGGGTTAGTATGGGTTTGGGTTAGTCTTGGTTTGGGTTAGTATGGGTTTGGGTTAGTATGGGTTAGTCTTGGTTTGGGTTAGTATGGGTTTGGGTTAGTATGGGTTTGGGTTAGTCTTGGTTTGGGTTAGTATGGGTTTGGGTTAGTATGGGTTTGGGTTAGTCTTGGTTTGGGTTAGTATGGGTTTGGGTTAGGGTTAGGGTTAGGGTTAGTATGGGTTTGGGTTAGTATGGGTTTGGGTTAGTCTTGGTTTGGGTTAGTCTTGGTTTGGGTTAGTATGGGTTTGGGTTAGTATGGGTTTGGGTTAGTCTTGGCTGGGGTTAGTATGGGTTTGGGTTAGTATGGGTTTGGGTTAGTCTTGGCTGGGGTTAGTATGGGTTAGGGTTAGTCTGGGTTTGGGTTAGTATGGGTTTGGGTTAGTATGGGTTTGGGTTAGTCTTGGTTTGGGTTAGTATGGGTTTGGGTTAGTCTTGGTTAGGGTTAGTATGGGTTTGGGTTAGTCTTGGTTTGGGTTAGTATGGGTTTGGGTTAGTATGGGTTTGGGTTAGTCTTGGCTGGGGTTAGTATGGGTTTGGGTTAGTATGGGTTTGGGTTAGTCTTGGTTTGGGTTAGTATGGGTTTGGGTTAGTATGGGTTAGTCTTGGTTTGGGTTAGTATGGGTTTGGGTTAGTATGGGTTTGGGTTAGTCTTGGTTTGGGTTAGTATGGGTTTGGGTTAGTATGGGTTTGGGTTAGTCTTGGTTTGGGTTAGTATGGGTTTGGGTTAGGGTTAGGGTTAGGGTTAGTATGGGTTTGGGTTAGTATGGGTTTGGGTTAGTCTTGGTTTGGGTTAGTATGGGTTTGGGTTAGTATGGGTTTGGGTTAGTCTTGGCTGGGGTTAGTATGGGTTTGGGTTAGTATGGGTTTGGGTTAGTCTTGGTTTGGGTTAGTATGGGTTTGGGTTAGTATGGGTTAGTCTTGGTTTGGGTTAGTATGGGTTTGGGTTAGTATGGGTTTGGGTTAGTCTTGGTTTGGGTTAGTATGGGTTTGGGTTAGTATGGGTTTGGGTTAGTCTTGGTTTGGGTTAGTATGGGTTTGGGTTAGTCTTGGTTTGGGTTAGTATGGGTTTGGGTTAGTCTTGGTTTGGGTTAGTATGGGTTTGGGTTAGTCTTGGTTTGGGTTAGTATGGGTTTGGGTTAGTCTTGGTTTGGGTTAGTATGGGTTTGGGTTAGTATGGGTTTGGGTTAGTCTTGGTTTGGGTTAGTATGGGTTTGGGTTAGTATGGGTTTGGGTTAGTATGGGTTTGGGTTAGTATGGGTTTGGGTTAGTCTTGGTTTGGGTTAGTATGGGTTTGGGTTAGTATGGGTTTGGGTTAGTCTTGGTTAGGGTTAGTATGGGTTTGGGTTAGTATGGGTTTGGGTTAGTCTTGGCTGGGGTTAGTATGGGTTTGGGTTAGTATGCGTTTGGGTTAGTATGGGTTTGGGTTAGTATGGGTTTGGGTTAGTCTTGGCTGGGGTTAGTATGGGTTAGGGTTAGTCTGGGTTAGGGTTAGTATGGGTTAGGGTTAGTCTGGGTTGGGGTTAGTCTGGGTTTGGGTTAGTATGGGTTTGGGTTAGTCTTGGTTTGGGTTAGTATGGGTTTGGGTTAGTATGGGTTTGGGTTAGTCTTGGCTGGGGTTAGTATGGGTTTGGGTTAGTCTGGGTTAGGGTTAGTCTGGGTTAGGGTTAGTCTTGGCTGGGGTTAGTATGGGTTAGGGTTAGTCTGGGTTAGGGTTAGTCTGGGTTAGGGTTAGTATGGGTTAGGGTTAGTCTGGGTTGGGGTTAGTATGGGTTTGGGTTAGTATGCGTTTGGGTTAGTATGGGTTTGGGTTAGTCTTGGCTGGGGTTAGTCTTGGCTAGGGTTAGTCTGGGTTAGGGTTAGTATGGGTTTGGGTTAGTATGCGTTTGGGTTAGTATGGGTTTGGGTTAGTCTTGGCTGGGGTTAGTCTTGGCTAGGGTTAGTCTGGGTTAGGGTTAGTATGGGTTAGGGTTAGTCTGGGTTGGGGTTAGTCTGGGTTTGGGTTAGTATGGGTTTGGGTTAGTCTTGGTTTGGGTTAGTATGGGTTTGGGTTAGTATGGGTTTGGGTTAGTATGGGTTTGGGTTAGTCTTGGTTTGGGTTAGTATGGGTTTGGGTTAGTATGGGTTTGGGTTAGTATGGGTTAGTCTGGGTTGGGGTTAGTCTGGGTTTGGGGTTCGTCTGAGTTTGGGTAAGTCTGGGTTTGGGTAAGTCTGGGTTTGGGTTAGTATGGGTTTGGGTTAGTATGGGTTTGGGTTAGTCTGGGTTTGGGGTTAGTCTGGGTTTGGGGTTCGTCTGGGTTTGGGTTAGTATGGGTTTGGGTTAGTCTTGGTTTGGGTTAGTATGGGTTTGGGTTAGTATGGGTTTGGGTTAGTATGGGTTAGTCTGGGTTGGGGTTAGTCTGGGTTTGGGGTTCGTCTGAGTTTGGGTAAGTCTGGGTCAGGGCTCTGAACCGGTTCAAGGAACGAAAACGAAAACCGGAAACGAACGAAATTTTAAGAGGAACAAAAACGGAAACGAAATCAAAATCAATTTGAATCGTTCTGAACAGAAACGTTAATTTGAAATGACCATTAACCGGTTAATAACGTTATTTTATCGTTCTCTTTAATATTTTAATTTGGCAGTGACTGCAGGAGATTGACACGAATGCCCTGTTTTACTGTCATGACGAGTGAATATTGTAAAACAAAGCCCCACAAAATGATGCTGTGCGGAGAGAACAACCCATAAAACACATGCAACACACTCATTACAGACACATGCATATTAAAATATGACCATGGAGGTAGAAAAAAGAGTTGAGGGCACCTTACGCATTTTAAAAACCTAACCCTATATAACAACAAACTGACAAAACGAGGGAGAAACGCGGAAGAACATTTAAAAGGTCGAAGGATATTTGCAATACATTTAAGAGCGCTACAGTCTCTGAACTAATGACACACGTCAGTTTAACACAGAAAGAATAAAGCAGTAAATGTTTGCCTATTCTTCTTTGAATTGTCAGTCTATTTATTAGCTTACATTGTCTTCTGTGTAGCACAATAACCCATTGTGTCAATGCGGTCGTGATCAGACGTACAGTTCAGTGTCGTTTGCATAACGTTACATTTCATTTGAAGAAGACGTGATGAAACATGTGCGCATACACGCTGCCGGTTTAGGGTTAGAGCACTAGAGTATATGAAATATGTCCATAAAAAAACGTAAACGCTCTCGCTCCGGTCTATATGTGCTATAATATGATCCCTGTGGAGAACGTTAATCTCAGCTCCGCACAGAAACCGCTCTCTCTCTCTCGTGCCGGGTGTAGTTTGAATTCTCCGCTGTAATCAAGGGCTGAATCCGAAATCGCCCCCTATAACCTCACATAGGGCATTATTTGAGGGACAGCCATCTGTAGTGGTGTCCGAAACCATAATGGACGTTATTGAGTGCGCTCATTCAATCACACATTGTACCGCAATAACGAGTGTACAGCTGATGTACACACAACGGCTGTCCGACTTCACATACTCGTTTTCATTCACTCTTCCAAGTGAACAATATAAGTGGATAACGAAGGGAATAGTAAATGAGGCTTTAGGGGGTGATTTCGGACCTACCATAGGCTGTGAGGCAATCTCAGATGTGCTCTCATTACAGTGCAACAGTGAAACGTGACCCCTCGAACAGTGACACGCTGCGCCGCGTTCCGAACGTCCGAACGCGACATATACCGGTATTGCGGTATCATCAAAATTCATATTATAACAAAAATAAATACCGGTATTCGGTATGAACCGGTATACCGCCCAGCACTAGTTAGGGTTAGTCTGGGTTTGGGTTAGTTTGGGTTTGGGTTAGTCTGGGTTAGGGTTAGTCTGGGTTTGGGTTAGTTTGGGTTTGGGTTAGTTTGGGTTTGGGTTAGTCTGGGTTAGGGTTAGTTTGGGTTAGTCTGGGTTAGGGTTAGTCTGGTTAGGGTTAGTTTGGGTTTGGGTTAGTCTGGGTTAGGGTTAGTCTGGTTAGGGTTAGTTTGGGTTTGGGTTAGTCTGGGTTAGGGTTAGTCTGGTTAGGGTTAGTCTGGGTTAGGGTTAGTCTGGTTAGGGTTAGTCTGGTTAGGGTTAGTTTGGGTTTGGGTTAGTCTGGGTTAGGGTTAGTCTGGTTAGGGTTAGTTTGGGTTTGGGTTAGTCTGGGTTAGGGTTAGTCTGGTTAGGGTTAGTTTGGGTTTGGGTTAGTCTGGGTTAGGGTTAGTCTGGTTAGGGTTAGTCTGGGTTAGGGTTAGTCTGGTTAGGGTTAGTCTGGTTAGGGTTAGTTTGGGTTTGGGTTAGTCTGGGTTAGGGTTAGTCTGGTTAGGGTTAGTTTGGGTTTGGGTTAGTCTGGGTTAGGGTTAGTCTGGTTAGGGTTAGTCTGGGTTAGGGTTAGTCTGGTTAGGGTTAGTCTGGGTTTGGGTTAGTCTGGGTTTGGGTTAGTTTGGGTTTGGGTTAGTCTGGGTTAGGGTTAGTCTGGTTAGGGTTAGTCTGGTTAGGGTTAGTTTGGGTTTGGGTTAGTCTGGGTTAGGGTTAGTCTGGTTAGGGTTAGTCTGGGTTAGGGTTAGTCTGGTTAGGGTTAGTCTGGTTAGGGTTAGTTTGGGTTTGGGTTAGTCTGGGTTAGGGTTAGTCTGGTTAGGGTTAGTCTGGTTAGGGTTAGTTTGGGTTTGGGTTAGTCTGGGTTTGGGTTAGTCTGGTTAGGGTTAGTCTGGTTAGGGTTAGTCTGGTTAGGGTTAGTTTGGGTTTGGGTTAGTCTGGGTTAGGGTTAGTCTGGTTAGGGTTAGTCTGGGTTAGGGTTAGTCTGGTTAGGGTTAGTCTGGTTAGGAGTCCGTCTCCTCTTGAAGGTGAAACAGCAGAGGAGCAGGTAATCCCAGTATTTCCCATAACGTGTGTTTTTCTCCTCCAGGATGTTTTGCGTGTGGAATGGAGAATGGATTCCGGGTTTATAACACAGACCCGCTCAAAGAAAAGGAGAAGCAAGGTGAGTCTGCAGATGTTGACAGACGGACAGATGTTCATGTGTGTGTTATTAATGACGTGAGGCAGAGGAAAGCTCAGCTGGGCAGAAGTGCTGCGAGTGTATGATGACTCACCCTTACTCAAGAGTTACTCATTCACCGTTTATGGGATGTTTATTGTGTCTGTGTTCCTCATGATGCTCTCAGAGTTTCTCGAGGGAGGAGTCGGTCATGTGGAGATGCTTTTCCGATGCAATTATCTGGCGCTTGTTGGAGGCGGGAAAAAACCAAAGTACCCTCCCAATAAAGGTACAGTTCTCTTTGAGCGGCTTTATGGTTGTGAGCACACGTTTGGTGCATGTTCTGATTTATAAACATATCTGATACATGTATGAAGCCGTTTAGCACAGGTGTGATATGAACACATGTTTGCATCCGCATTAGTGATGATTTGGGATGATCTGAAGAAGAAGACGGTGATCGAGATTGAGTTTTCCACCGAGGTCAAAGCAGTGAAGCTTCGGCGTGACAGGTATCACATCTCACCTCCACAGGTCACTTTAACCCCATCTCTGACCCTAACCCCGACCTCTACAGGTCACTTTAACCCCATCTCTGACCCTAACCCCGACCTCTACAGGTCACTTTAACCCCATCTCTGACCCTAACCCTGACCTCTACAGGTCACTTTAACCCCATCTCTGACCCTAACCCCGACCTCTACAGGTCACTTTAACCCCATCTCTGACCCTAACCCCGACCTCTACAGGTCACTTTAACCCCATCTCTGACTCTAACCCTGACCTCTACAGGTCACTTCAACCCTAACCCTGACCTCCACAGGTCACTTTAACCCCATCTCTGACCCTAACCCTGACCTCTACAGGTCACTTTAACCCCATCTCTGACTCTAACCCTGACCTCTACAGGTCACTTCAACCCTAACCCTGACCTCTACAGGTCACTTTAACCCCATCTCTGACCCTAACCCCGACCTCTACAGGTCACTTCAACCCTAACCCTGACCTCTACAGGTCACTTCAACCCTAACCCTGACCTCCACAGGTCACTTTAACCCCATCTCTGACCCTAACCCCGACCTCTACAGGTCACTTTAACCCCATCTCTGACCCTAACCCTGACCTCTACAGGTCACTTTAACCCCATCTCTGACCCTAACCCCGACCTCTACAGGTCACTTTAACCCCATCTCTGACTCTAACCCTGACCTCTACAGGTCACTTCAACCCTAACCCTGACCTCCACAGGTCACTTTAACCCCATCTCTGACCCTAACCCTGACCTCTACAGGTCACTTTAACCCCATCTCTGACTCTAACCCTGACCTCTACAGGTCACTTTAACCCCATCTCTGACCCTAACCCCGACCTCTACAGGTCACTTTAACCCCATCTCTGACCCTAACCCCGACCTCTACAGGTCACTTCAACCCTAACCCTGACCTCTACAGGTCACTTCAACCCTAACCCTGACCTCCACAGGTCACTTTAACCCCATCTCTGACCCTAACCCCGACCTCTACAGGTCACTTTAACCCCATCTCTGACCCTAACCCTGACCTCTACAGGTCACTTTAACCCCATCTCTGACCCTAACCCCGACCTCTACAGGTCACTTTAACCCCATCTCTGACTCTAACCCTGACCTCTACAGCTCACTTCAACCCTAACCCTGACCTCCACAGGTCACTTTAACCCCATCTCTGACTCTAACCCTGACCTCCACAGGTCACTTTAACCCCATCTCTGACCCTAACCCTGACCTCTACAGGTCACTTTAACCCCATCTCTGACTCTAACCCTGACCTCCACAGGTCACTTTAACCCCATCTCTGACCCTAACCCTGACCTCTACAGGTCACTTTAACCCCATCTCTGACTCTAACCCTGACCTCCACAGGTCACTTTAACCCCATCTCTGACCCTAACCCTGACCTCTACAGGTCACTTTAACCCCATCTCTGACTCTAACCCTGACCTCTACAGGTCACTTCAACCCTAACCCTGACCTCTACAGGTCACTTCAACCCTAACCCTGACCTCTACAGGTCACTTCAACCCTAACCCTGACCTCTACAGGTCACTTAAACCCCATCTCTGACCCTAACCCCGACCTCTACAGGTCACTTTAACCCCATCTCTGACTCTAACCCTGACCTCTACAGGTCACTTCAACCCTAACCCTGACCTCTACAGGTCACTTAAACCCCATCTCTGACCCTAACCCTGACCTCTACAGGTCACTTTAACCCCATCTCTGACCCTAACCCTGACCTCTACAGGTCACTTCAACCCTAACCCTGACCTCCACAGGTCACTTTAACCCCATCTCTGACCCTAACCCTGACCTCTACAGGTCACTTCAACCCTAACCCTGACCTCCACAGGTCACTTTAACCCCATCTCTGACCCTAACCCTGACCTCTACAGGTCACTTCAACCCTAACCCTGACCTCCACAGGTCACTTTAACCCCATCTCTGACCCTAACCCTGACCTCTACAGGTCACTTCAACCCTAACCCTGACCTCCACAGGTCACTTAAACCCCATCTCTGACCCTAACCCTGACCTCTACAGGTCACTTTAACCCCATCTCTGACTCTAACCCCGACCTCTACAGGTCACTTCAACCCTAACCCTGACCTCTACAGGTCACTTTAACCCCATCTCTGACCCTAACCCTGACCTCTACAGGTCACTTTAACCCCATCTCTGACCCTGACCTCTACAGGTCACTTTAACCCCATCTCTGACCCTAACCCTGACCTCCACAGGTCACTTTAACCCCATCTCTGACCCTAACCCTGACCTCTACAGGTCACTTTAACCCCATCTCTGACCCTGACCTCTACAGGTCACTTTAACCCCATCTCTGACCCTGACCTCTACAGGTCACTTTAACCCCATCTCTGACCCTGACCTCTACAGGTCACTTTAACCCCATCTCTGACCCTGACCTCTACAGGTCACTTAAACCCCATCTCTGACCCTAACCCTGACCTCTACAGGTCACTTTAACCCCATCTCTGACCCTAACCCTGACCTCTACAGGTCACTTCAACCCTAACCCTGACCTCCACAGGTCACTTTAACCCCATCTCTGACCCTAACCCTGACCTCTACAGGTCACTTCAACCCTAACCCTGACCTCCACAGGTCACTTTAACCCCATCTCTGACCCTAACCCTGACCTCTACAGGTCACTTCAACCCTAACCCTGACCTCCACAGGTCACTTTAACCCCATCTCTGACCCTAACCCTGACCTCTACAGGTCACTTCAACCCTAACCCTGACCTCCACAGGTCACTTAAACCCCATCTCTGACCCTAACCCTGACCTCTACAGGTCACTTTAACCCCATCTCTGACTCTAACCCCGACCTCTACAGGTCACTTCAACCCTAACCCTGACCTCTACAGGTCACTTTAACCCCATCTCTGACCCTAACCCTGACCTCTACAGGTCACTTTAACCCCATCTCTGACCCTGACCTCTACAGGTCACTTTAACCCCATCTCTGACCCTAACCCTGACCTCCACAGGTCACTTTAACCCCATCTCTGACCCTAACCCTGACCTCTACAGGTCACTTTAACCCCATCTCTGACCCTGACCTCTACAGGTCACTTTAACCCCATCTCTGACCCTGACCTCTACAGGTCACTTTAACCCCATCTCTGACCCTGACCTCTACAGGTCACTTTAACCCCATCTCTGACCCTGACCTCTACAGGTCACTTTAACCCCATCTCTGACCCTAACCCTGACCTCCACAGGTCACTTTAACCCCATCTCTGACCCTAACCCTGACCTCCACAGGTCACTTTAACCCCATCTCTGACCCTGACCTCTACAGGTCACTTTAACCCCATCTCTGACCCTGACCTCTACAGGTCACTTTAACCCCATCTCTGACCCTGACCTCTACAGGTCACTTTAACCCCATCTCTGACCCTGACCTCTACAGGTCACTTTAACCCCATCTCTGACCCTAACCCTGACCTCTACAGGTCACTTTAACCCCATCTCTGACCCTAACCCTGACCTCTACAGGTCACTTTAACCCCATTTCTGATCCTAACCTAAACACAGCAGCCTCTGTAAAGCCCAGCGCCATTTAAATTCCCCAAGAAACTGGATCACCTTTCACAGGTGACAATGTGTTGGTTTGTGTTTTCATATTTTAAATAAATGTATAATAATTTATCATTTTGACTCCTAATTTATAATTTCCCCTGTTCTTAAAAATGGTTTAAAATTGTGATGTTGATAATTGTATGACAGTTAGGATGATTTTTGAGAGATTAAGCTTTCAGATGATACCTATGATGATTACTCAAACATGGGTTGAATAAATAGGCTATATTGATGTTTATTAAATACATTACTAGCTAATTTATTACTATTTTTATCATTTATTTACTGTGATGGCTGACTGGTTGATGGTTTATGATTTCTTTATGAGTTCTCTGCGTTCCTTGAAAGCTGAGCAATGTGCCTGTAGGGCTCTCTGATGATCAATATTCATGAGATTAAGAACATGGAAAGATCTTTAACCAATATTTTCTTTAGAATATGCAGAATTATCTACCATTAGTGATGAAGTTAATCCTAACAGTCTATTGCTGTCATGGCAGTCTATCGGTGTAGAGATATTCATTTCATACACGCTTGTGTATCAGGACGGCTGCAGACGCACAGGCAACATCTGAACATTCACACAGTGCGTTCACGCTGCGACCGTTCCAAAATGGCGGCCATGGAAGCAGTCGCTAATGGGGCATCTGCGCATCAGGGATGGAACGGTGCGGAAATTTGACATCACGATTATAGTGACCCAAATTATCACGGTTATCAATATTATCACAGTGTTCAAGCAGAACAGATGCACACACTTAAAACATTTCAACACGTTTTATATTTGAAAATCAACAAACAACAAATAATCAAGCAGCTCTAGCACTTTAAGCCAGATTCTATTCTCCCTTATAATGGCCATCGACAATAGCAACGCATAAATAATAATAATTTGGTGTAAATATAATCTCTAATATTGTCTCTGATGAGAATATTTTTGCGGTGTTCTATCAGTGTTCATATTTTGTGTAAGAGCCCAAACGGTATCCTAGTGAGGTAATGCATATCCGTATTTTCAAACGATTTGACCGTTTGTTTTATTAAATATCCAAAATCCAAAAGGTGTGCATCATACCTGACACAGAGATGAACACTTTACAGCTGGCCTCTTCAAATGCTACTGAAGTTAGAAACGTGTGTAACTTTAGAGACATGTATGCCAGTCACATCAGATGCGCTGTGGTTCTGCTGCAATGGAACCAGTCGACCACGGCATGATGAAGAATCTCCTGCGGACATCGCACGCTCGTCTCCGCTCTGAGTGCAGATCTCAAAGAGCGCGCTCTGGACAGAACGCCTCTGATTATGAGACATTGCATTCATAAACTCAATAGAAACGCGTGATTTGTTATAATGCGTGATGCGATTATATTAGATTGGCTGTTGGGAAGACTATTATAAGTTCAACCGCCAAAGTGCTGTAGTGTGTGAGTGACTGTGTTACACGCCACAGCTGAAATAACCTACACCCGCAAACGGCGAGCCCTGATTATTATCCCTTAAATGTCCCGCTTGTCTTGTCTGAATTTGTTCGTTCGCTTTACGTTATTATTTCCCAGATGTAGTTTTGGTGTCCACTTGCCTTGCGTTCGCAGATTTGAAGTGTTTCCCCGATTACAGCGACTTTCTTCTGGCATGTTCTGCAGACAGGGTGACCGTCTTCGATTAAGTTTCCCTCGGGACTTTTGTAAAAACACCTCAGATTTGGTCCTTTTAGAGGCTGAACCATCCCAGAGTGCTGTCACGGCCTTCTGACATTTCTTCTCATTCAATAAAACCGCAGATGCTGGCTGGACAGGATTTACCGCGAGTTTTCAAAATCAATTAAGTTTTAAGCGATGTTACTAACCGTCAGTATATTTTATCGTGAAACTGGTAATCGTTTCATCCCTACTACGTATACATATCTAGGACTTTAACCATCTCTGACTAATATTGTGCAGTAATAAAGCACAATCTCAGGCGACACACGCTAATAACACAAACTCTTGGAATGTATTTATATATTACGCTGAGGGAACAACACTTCAAATGTTTTTTTTTTGAAAGTGTAAAGTCCGTAATAAAGTGAATAACAGTTTTGTTAAAGTGATTGAAGGTGGTGGTTCTCCATCTTCACACACACACACACACACACACACACACACACACACACACACACACACACACACACACACCCAGAGCATTATTTTCCTGGAGCTTCATGTCTGTAAGATCCTCCTCTGCTGTTTCAGGATCGTGGTGGTCCTGGACTCCATGATTAAAGTCTTCACGTTCACCCATAACCCCCATCAGCTGCACGTGTTCGAGACCTGCTATAACCCCAAAGGTAGGCGCTGGACCCCGGAGCACACGCCCGCTCTGCTGAGCAGATATAACAGCTGAACTCTCACCTCTCTCTCTGCAGGTCTGTGTGTCCTGTGCCCAAACAGCAACAACTCCCTGCTGGCCTTCCCCGCCACACACTCCGGACACGTTCAGATCGTGGATCTGGCCAACACGGAGAAGCCTCCGGTGGATATTCCCGCCCACGAGGGGGCGCTGTGCTGCGTGGCGCTCAACCTGCAGGGCACTCGCATCGCCACCGCCTCGGAGAAGGTCCGTTCTCGTCATGTAGGTGTCACACACATGACATGATCACGTGACTGATGGACAATCTGTCCTCTCTCTAGGGGACCCTGATCAGAATATTCGACACCTCGGCAGGTCATCTGATCCAGGAGCTGAGGCGAGGGTCACAGACGGCCAACATATACTGGTACTCATCACAGCCTGCTCTGTTACTGTGTGTGTGTGTGTGTGTGTGTGTGTGTGTGTGTGTGTGTGTGTGTGTGTGTGTGTGTGTGTGTGTGTGTGTGTGTGTGTGTGTGTGTGTGTGTGTATGTTTACAGCCGTGTGTGTTTGTATTTCAGCATCAATTTCAACCAGGATGCGTCTCTCATCTGCGTTTCCAGTGACCACGGCACAATCCATGTGTTTGCTGCCGAGGATCCCAAGAGGAACAAGCAGTCCAGGTTAGTGTTCGCCCACTCGAGGGTCAGTGGGCATGGGCGAACGCTGATGATGTCATGGGCTACTTGCACCGAAGCGTCTCCGTTCTACTGCATCATGGGAGCTTCCGCTAACTAGTGTTCACTTAGTTTTAGTCTTAGTCTTGTGCCAAATGTCCTTGTTAGTTTTAGTCATATTTGATGTGAGGTGGTGGTCCAGTGGGTTAAACCACTGAACTGATAAGCAGAAGGTTGCTGGTTTGATCCCAGTGGTCTCCACCAGTGTGTCCTTGAGCAAGGCACTTTACTCCATGTTGCTCCAGGGGGATTGTCCCTGTAATAAGGCACTGTAAGCTTTGGATAAAAGCGTCTGCCAAATGCAGAAATGTAAATGTAAATATTTAGTCATTCACATCTTTTTTTTGTTAGTCTAGTGTTAGTCAAAGGAAAACTCAATATATTGTGTGGCGAAATAAGTTTCATAAAATACATATAACCTGCATAATGTATGTGGCACAACACTAGGGCTGGACCAGAATATTGGAATATTCGTTCAATGGGTTGGTATTCGATTTTCATCTCATGATGAAACAGTAGAGACGATTGAAGATGAAGATGAAGAGAGATTTTATCTAAGTTTTTATTTTATGCAGAGCAGTTTAGTCTTCGCCAACAGTAATGCGTGTTCATTCAGCCTCAGTCAGCGTTTCTGGACATCCGTGCGGTCTCGTCTTCGGCTGTTGACAAACATATTTTGTCTCGTCTCGTCTGAGGAAATGAACTCGAGCGCTAGGCTGGACGATGTGCATCTGTGCACCGCTGTTCTCACTGTCCTAAAAACGGCTGAGGAGTTCCCTCCTTCAGAAATACGTAACGAGTTCTGATTGTGCCAGCGGTTCCTGTGTTGTGATTGGACAGCAGCTTAGCGCACGTGGAAAGGTCACGCCTCTTAACGGGAGATGTATGCGCTCAATGATCTCTACAGCGTCCCTGGGAAAGCCAAACAAAGGTGATTTGACTCCGGGATGAAAATAACAGCGTCTCGACGACATGGCGACAAACACACTCAAACGCAACACTTCCTCTTCTCCACGCAACACTTCCTCTTCTCCACGCAACACTTCCTCTTCTCCACGCAACATTCTCCACACAACACTTCCTCTTCTCCACGCGACACTTCCTCTTCTCCACGCAACACTTCCTCTTCTCCACGCAACACTTCCTCTTCTCCACGCAACACTTCCTCTTCTCCACGCAACACTTCCTCTTCTCCACGCAACACTTCCTCTTCTCCACGCAACACTTCCTCTTCTCCACACAACACTTCCTCTTCTCCACACAACACTTCCTCTTCTCCACGCAACATTCTCCACACAACACTTCCTCTTCTCCACGCAACATTCTCCACACAACACTTCCTCTTCTCCACGCAACACTTCCTCTTCTCCACACAACACTTCCTCTTCTCCACGCAACACTTCCTCTTCTCCACACAACACTTCCTCTTCTCCACGCAACACTTCCTCTTCTCCACACAACACTTCCTCTTCTCCACGCAACATTCTCCACACAACACTTCCTCTTCTCCACGCAACACTTCCTCTTCTCCACGCAACACTTCCTCTTCTCCACGCAACGCTTCCTCTTCTCCACGCAACACTTCCTCTTCTCCACGCAACACTTCCTCTTCTCCACGCAACATTCTCCACACAACACTTCCTCTTCTCCACGCAACATTCTCCACACAACACTTCCTCTTCTCCACGCAACACTTCCTCTTCTCCACACAACACTTCCTCTTCTCCACGCAACACTTCCTCTTCTCCACGCAACACTTCCTCTTCTCCACACAACACTTCCTCTTCTCCACGCAACACTTCCTCTTCTCCACACAACACTTCCTCTTCTCCACGCAACATTCTCCACACAACACTTCCTCTTCTCCACGCAACACTTCCTCTTCTCCACGCAACACTTCCTCTTCTCCACGCAACACTTCCTCTTCTCCACGCAACACTTCCTCTTCTCCACGCAACACTTCCTCTTCTCCACGCAACATTCTCCACACAACACTTCCTCTTCTCCACGCAACATTCTCCACACAACACTTCCTCTTCTCCACGCAACACTTCCTCTTCTCCACACAACACTTCCTCTTCTCCACACAACACTTCCTCTTCTCCACGCAACATTCTCCACACAACACTTCCTCTTCTCCACGCAACACTTCCTCTTCTCCACACAACACTTCCTCTTCTCCACACAACACTTCCTCTTCTCCACGCAACACTTCCTCTTCTCCACGCAACATTCTCCACACAACACTTCCTCTTCTCCACGCAACACTTCCTCTTCTCCACGCAACACTTCCTCTTCTCCACGCAACACTTCCTCTTCTCCACGCAACATTCTCCACGCAACATTCTCCACGCAACACTTCCTCTTCTCCACGCAACACTTCCTCTTCTCCACGCAACACTTCCTCTTCTCCACGCAACACTTCCTCTTCTCCACGCAACACTTCCTCTTCTCCACGCAACACTTCCTCTTCTCCACGCAATATTCTCCACACAACACTTCCTCTTCTCCACGCAACACTTCCTCTTCTCCACGCAACACTTCCTCTTCTCCACGCAACACTTCCTCTTCTCCACACAACACTTCCTCTTCTCCACGCAACACTTCCTCTTCTCCACACAACACTTCCTCTTCTCCACGCAATATTCTCCACACAATATTCTCCACACAACACTTCCTCTTCTCCACGCAACACTTCCTCTTCTCCACGCAACACTTCCTCTTCTCCACGCAACACTTCCTCTTCTCCACGCAATATTCTCCACACAACACTTCCTCTTCTCCACGCAACACTTCCTCTTCTCCACGCAACACTTCCTCTTCTCCACGCAACATTCTCCACGCGACACTTCCTCTTCTCCACGCGACACTTCCTCTTCTCCACGCGACACTTCTTCTTCTCCACGCGACACTTCCTCTTCTCCACGTGGGAGAGCGACAAGACCACGCCCCCTTTTTTCGTGTATTCTTGTGGGCGGAGCTTAGTCTGTTCTACTGATGTCATTAATGAAGGAAGTACCAGGATGTAGTCCAAGCCGGCCGTTCGCTGTAGGCTTTGAAAGGGAACTTCTGTTAAATAAAATATCTGGCTTGGCATTGAACTTTGAGCTTTATAATTGTACAGGTATTATTATGCTCTAACAGCAACATTACACACTAACTAAAGTTTGAACAGTGGGATCACACAGAACGGGACCTTTAAAGCGTTGCCAGCCACTGTCAGGGGTTTAGATCATTTACACAAAAATGCAACGGCCCAGAATATTTTGTTGTATGAATATCAGACGCTCTGCTTCCTCGCTTCACGCATTCCTTCTTTAATATGGGTACGCTTCTTTAAAAGTCAACATTGAGCAAAAAAGCTGAGAAAATCACGTGTTTGTCAAAGACTGGATCTGGCTGTGACTCGGAGCGATGATCTCACACACACAGTCGATCGTCCCACCGCTCAGGGACATCAGATTTATGACGATCACGTTATTTTACATGTGCATCTGCTCACACACCATCACTGTTTTCTGCGTCGTCTTCGCCTGTGTTTTGATCCAGAGATCTCTCTCTCTCTCTCTCTCTCTCTCTCTCCTCTCTCTCTCTCTCTCTCTCTCTCTCTCTCTCTCTCTCGTCTCGACGACATGGCGACAAACACACTCAAACGCAACACTTCCTCTTCTCCACGCAACACTTCCTCTTCTCCACGCAACACTTCCTCTTCTCCACGCAACATTCTCCACACAACACTTCCTCTTCTCCACGCAACATTCTCCACACAACACTTCCTCTTCTCCACGCAACACTTCCTCTTCTCCACGCAACACTTCCTCTTCTCCACGCAACACTTCCTCTTCTCCACGCAACACTTCCTCTTCTCCACGCAATATTCTCCACACAACACTTCCTCTTCTCCACGCAACACTTCCTCTTCTCCACGCAACACTTCCTCTTCTCCACGCAACACTTCCTCTTCTCCACACAACACTTCCTCTTCTCCACGCAATATTCTCCACACAATATTCTCCACGCAACACTTCCTCTTCTCCACGCAACACTTCCTCTTCTCCACGCAACACTTCCTCTTCTCCACGCAACACTTCCTCTTCTCCACGCAACACTTCCTCTTCTCCACGCAATATTCTCCACACAACACTTCCTCTTCTCCACGCAACACTTCCTCTTCTCCACGCGACACTTCCTCTTCTCCACGTGGGAGAGCGACAAGACCACGCCCCCTTTTTTCGTGTATTCTTGTGGGCGGAGCTTAGTCTGTTCTACTGATGTCATTAATGAAGGAAGTACCAGGATGTAGTCCAAGCCGGCCGTTCGCTGTAGGCTTTGAAAGGGAACTTCTGTTAAATAAAATATCTGGCTTGGCATTGAACTTTGAGCTTTATAATTTTACAGGTATTATTTATGGCTCTAACAGCAACATTACACACTAACTAAAGTTTGAACAGTGGGATCACACAGAACAGAACCTTTAAAGCGTTGCCAGCCACTGTCAGGGGTTTAGATCATTTACACAAAAATCCAACGGCCCAGAATATTTTGTTGTATGAATATCAGACGCTCTGCTTCCTCGCTTCACGCATTCCTTCTTTAATATGGGTACGCTTCTTTAAAAGTCAACATTGAGCAAAAAGCTGAGAAAATCACGTGTTTGTCAAAGACTGGATCTGGCTGTGACTCGGAGCGATGATCTCACACACACAGTCGATCGTCCCACCGCTCAGGGACATCAGATTTATGACGATCACGTTATTTTACATGTGCATCTGCTCACACACCATCACTGTTTTCTGCGTCGTCTTCGCCTGTGTTTTGATCCAGAGATCTCTCTCTCTCTCTCTCTCTCTCTCTCTCTCTCTCTCTCTCTCTCTCGTCTCGACGACATGGCGACAAACACACTCAAACGCAACACTTCCTCTTCTCCACGCAACACTTCCTCTTCTCCACGCAACACTTCCTCTTCTCCACGCAACACTTCCTCTTCTCCACGCAACATTCTCCACGCAACACTTCCTCTTCTCCACGCAACACTTCCTCTTCTCCACGCAACATTCTCCACGCAACACTTCCTCTTCTCCACGCAACACTTCCTCTTCTCCACACAAACACTTCCTCTTCTCCACGCAACACTTCCTCTTCTCCACGCAACATTCTCCACACAACACTTCCTCTTCTCCACGCGACACTTCCTCTTCTCCACGCGACACTTCCTCTTCTCCACGCAACACTTCCTCTTCTCCACGCAACACTTCCTCTCTCCACGCAACACTTCCTCTTCTCCACGCAACACTTCCTCTTCTCCACGCAACACTTCCTCTTCTCCACGCAACACTTCCTCTTCTCCACACAACACTTCCTCTTCTCCACGCAACATTCTCCACACAACACTTCCTCTTCTCCACGCAACATTCTCCACACACACTTCCTCTTCTCCACGCAACACTTCCTCTTCTCCACGCAACACTTCCTCTTCTCCACACAACACTTCCTCTTCTCCACGCAACACTTCCTCTTCTCCACACAACACTTCCTCTTCTCCACGCAACATTCTCCACACAACACTTCCTCTTCTCCACGCAACATTCTCCACGCAACACTTCCTCTTCTCACGCAACACTTCCTCTTCTCACGCAACACTTCCTCTTCTCCACGCAACACTTCCTCTTCTCCACGCAACACTTCCTCTTCTCCACGCAACATTCTCCACACAACACTTCCTCTTCTCCACGCAACATTCTCCACACAACACTTCCTCTTCTCCACGCAACACTTCCTCTTCTCCACACAACACTTCCTCTTCTCCACACAACACTTCCTCTTCTCCACGCAACATTCTCCACACAACACTTCCTCTTCTCCACGCAACACTTCCTCTTCTCCACGCAACACTTCCTCTTCTCCACGCAACACTTCCTCTTCTCCACGCAACACTTCCTCTTCTCCACGCAACACTTCCTCTTCTCCACGCAACACTTCCTCTTCTCCACGCAACATTCTCCACACAACACTTCCTCTTCTCCACGCAACACTTCCTCTTCTCCACGCAACACTTCTCTCTTCTCCACGCAACACTTCCTCTTCTCCACGCAACACTTCCTCTTCTCCACGCAACACTTCCTCTTCTCCACGCAACACTTCCTCTTCTCCACGCAACACTTCCTCTTCTCCACGCAACACTTCCTCTTCTCCACGCAATATTCTCCACACAACACTTCCTCTTCTCCACGCAACACTTCCTCTTCTCCACGCAACACTTCCTCTTCTCCACGCAACACTTCCTCTTCTCCACGCAACACTTCCTCTTCTCCACGCAACACTTCCTCTTCTCCACGCAACACTTCCTCTTCTCCACGCAATATTCTCCACACAACACTTCCTCTTCTCCACGCAACACTTCCTCTTCTCCACGCAACACTTCCTCTTCTCCACGCAACATTCTCCACGCGACACTTCCTCTTCTCCACGCGACACTTCCTCTTCTCCACGCGACACTTCTTCTTCTCCACGCGACACTTCCTCTTCTCCACGTGGAAGAGCGACAAGACCACGCCCCCTTTTTTCGTGTATTCTTGTGGGCGGAGCTTAGTCTGTTCTACTGATGTCATTAATGAAGGAAGTACCAGGATGTAGTCCAAGCCGGCCGTTCGCTGTAGGCTTTGAAAGGGAACTTCTGTTAAATAAAATATCTGGCTTGGCATTGAACTTTGAGCTTTATAATTTTACAGGTATTATTTATGCTCTAACAGCAACATTACACACTAACTAAAGTTTGAACAGTGGGATCACACAGAACGGGACCTTTAAAGCGTTGCCAGCCACTGTCAGGGGGTTAGATCATTTACACAAAAATGCAACGGCCCAGAATATTTTGTTGTATGAATATCAGACGCTCTGCTTCCTCGCTTCACGCATTCCTTCTTTAATATGGGTACGCTTCTTTAAAAAGTCAACATTGAGCAAAAAGCTGAGAAAATCACGTGTTTGTCAAAGACTGGATCTGGCTGTGACTCGGAGCGATGATCTCACACACACAGTCGATCGTCCCACCGCTCAGGGACATCAGATTTATGACGATCACGTTATTTTACATGTGCATCTGCTCACACACCATCACTGTTTTCTGCGTCGTCTTCGCCTGTGTTTTGATCCAGAGATCTCGATCTCTCTCTCTCTCTCTCTCTCTCTCTCTCTCTCTCTCTCTCTCTCTCTCTCTCTCTCTCTCTCTCTCTCTCTCTCTCTCTCTCTCTCTCTCTCTCTCTCTCTCTCTCTCTCTCTCTCTCTCTCTCTCTCTCTCTCTCTCTCTCTCTCTCTCTCTCTCTCTCTCTCTCTCTCTCTCTCTCTCTCTCTCTCTCTCTCTCTCTCCCTCCCCCCACAGCTTGGCGTCGGCCAGTTTCCTGCCCAAGTATTTCAGCTCTAAATGGAGCTTCTCCAAGTTCCAGGTCCCGTCCGGGTCTCCCTGCGTGTGCGCCTTCGGGACAGAACCCAACGCTGTGATCGGTAGGCCCCGCGCTCGCCTGTGCTCTGGAACACGCGTGTGTTAATGTGATGCTTCTCATGTTCTGTTGGTTTCCTCCTCCAGCGATCTGCTCCGATGGCAGCTACTACAAGTTCCTGTTCAACCAGAAGGGCGAGTGTTCGCGGGACGTGTACGCGCAGTTCCTGGAGATGACGGACGAGAAGATCTGACCCCAGCAGAGACTCCAGCAGAGACTCCTGGCCTGCAGACTCCGGACGGGCTCGGACACACACCGCCTCTCTCCACTCACACCACCATTTTTTTGAAAGGACAACATTTTTTAAAGCGTCTTCCATGGGATTTTAAGTGTGGCCGGCAGATGCTCTCGTCCGTGTGTGTGTGTGTGTGTGTGTGTGTGTGTGAGAGAGAGTGTTAGATATCGTTTCTCTTGCAGATGAACGTCACATAACTACATATTATATAGACTACAGCATCTCAACAGACGTGTGTGTGTGTGTGTGTGTGTGTGTGTGTGTGTGTGTGTATACGTGTGCTACTCATTTCATGTAACGCAATGTTTCTTTGGCTTGAAGGAAATCCGATGAATACTAAACCAGTGTAAGGGTCAGAGTTCACACAAGAGATCATATTAATCCACATTTACACTGATAATAAACCCTAACTCTGCCCACACTACTGGAGGAAACCTGCATTACTGATGTGATCGCCTCCTGAACTCTTCTTAGAACTGGTCTCTAAAATCTATCCAAGCTATTTTGTAACTCATTCGATGCTTTTGTCTTTGATAAAGTGCAAGTGATGCGCATAATCACATGATGATGATGATGATGATGATGATGATGATGATGATGATGATGATGCGCACAGATTTCAGTGTCATATGACAAATTAAAGATGATTGTAAACATCCAGAATTAGTTCTTTGATTGATCACATGATGTCCATCAGTGGTGAAGTCAGATGAGAGTCCAGGGTTATGTGTGGCTGAAGATGGTGTGGTCATCTCTAGGGTTAAAGGTGAAGATGGTGTGGTCATCTCTAGGGTTAAAGCTGAAGATGGTGTGGTCATCTCTAGGGTTAAAGCTGAAGATGGTGTGGTCATCTCTAGGGTTAAAGGTGAAGATGGTGTGGTCATCCTAGGGTTAAAGGTGAAGATGTGTGGTCATCTCTAGGGTTAAAGGTGAAGATGGTGTGGTCATCTCTAGGGTTAAAGCTGAAGATGGTGTGGTCATCTCTAGGTTTAAAGGTGAAGATGGTGTGGTCATCTCTTGGGTTAAAGGTGAAGATGGTGTGGTCATCCTAGGGTTAAAGCTGAAGATGGTGTGGTCATCTCTAGGGTTAAAGGTGAAGATGGTGTGGTCATCTCTAGGGTTAAAGCTGAAGATGGTGTGGTCATCTCTAGGGTTAAAGCTGAAGATGGTGTGGTCATCTCTAGGTTAAAGCTGAAGATGGTGTGGTCATCTCTAGGGTTAAAGCTGAAGATGGTGTGGTCATCTCTAGGGTTAAAGGTGAAGATGGTGTGGTCATCTCTTGGGTTAAAGCTGAAGATGGTGTGGTCATCTCTAGGGTTAAAGCTGAAGATGGTGTGGTCATCTCTAGGGTTAAAGCTGAAGATGGTGTGGTCATCTCTAGGGTTAAAGGTGAAGATGGTGTGGTCATCTCTAGGGTTAAAGCTGAAGATGGTGTGGTCATCTCTAGGGTTAAAGCTGAAGATGGTGTGGTCATCTCTAGGGTTAAAGGTGAAGATGGTGTGGTCATCTCTTGGGTTAAAGGTGAAGATGGTGTGGTCATCCTAGGGTTAAAGCTGAAGATGGTGTGGTCATCTCTAGGGTTAAAGGTGAAGATGGTGTGGTCATCTCTAGGGTTAAAGCTGAGATGGTGTGGTCATCTCTAGGGTTAAAGGTGAAGATGGTGTGGTCATCTCTAGGGTTAAAGCTGAAGATGGTGTGGTCATCTCTAGGGTTAAAGCTGAAGATGGTGTGGTCATCTCTAGGTTTAAAGGTGAAGATGGTGTGGTCATCTCTTGGGTTAAAGGTGAAGATGGTGTGGTCATCCTAGGTTAAAGCTGAAGATGGTGTGGTCATCTCTAGGGTTAAAGGTGAAGATGGTGTGGTCATCTCTAGGTTAAAGGTGAAGATGGTGTGGTCATCTCTAGGGTTAAAGCTGAAGATGGTGTGGTCATCTCTAGGGTTAAAGCTGAAGATGGTGTGGTCATCTCTAGGGTTAAAGGTGAAGATGGTGTGGTCATCTCTAGGGTTAAAGGTGAAGATGGTGTGGTCATCTCTAGGGTTAAAGGTGAAGATGGTGTGGTCATCTCTAGGGTTAAAGGTGAAGATGGTGTGGTCATCCTAGGGTTAAAGGTGAAGATGGTGTGGTCATCTCTAGGGTTAAAGGTGAAGATGGTGTGGTCATCTCTAGGTTAAAGCTGAGATGGTGTGGTCATCTCTAGGGTTAAAGCTGAAGATGGTGTGGTCATCTCTAGGGTTAAAGGTGAAGATGGTGTGGTCATCTCTAGGGTTAAAGGTGAAGATGGTGTGGTCATCTCTAGGGTTAAAGGTGAAGATGGTGTGGTCATCCTAGGGTTAAAGCTGAAGATGGTGTGGTCATCTCTAGGGTTAAAGCTGAAGATGGTGTGGTCATCTCTAGGGTTAAAGGTGAAGATGGTGTGGTCATCTCTAGGGTTAAAGCTGAAGATGGTGTGGTCATCTCTAGGGTTAAAGCTGAAGATGGTGTGGTCATCTCTTGGGTTAAAGCTGAAGATGGTGTGGTCATCTCTAGGGTTAAAGGTGAAGATGGTGTGGTCATCTCTAGGGTTAAAGCTGAAGATGGTGTGGTCATCTCTAGGGTTAAAGGTGAAGATGGTGTGGTCATCTCTAGGGTTAAAGGTGAAGATGGTGTGGTCATCTCTAGGGTTAAAGGTGAAGATGGTGTGGTCATCTCTAGGGTTAAAGGTGAAGATGGTGTGGTCATCTCTAGGGTTAGAGGTGAAGATGGTGTGGTCATCTCTAGGGTTAAAGCTGAAGATGGTGTGGTCATCTCTAGGGTTAAAGGTGAAGATGGTGTGGTCATCTCTAGGGTTAAAGCTGAAGATGGTGTGGTCATCTCTAGGGTTAAAGCTGAAGATGGTGTGGTCATCTCTTGGGTTAAAGGTGAAGATGGTGTGGTCATCTCTAGGGTTAAAGGTGAAGATGGTGTGGTCATCTCTAGGGTTAAAGGTGAAGATGTGTGGTCATCTCTAGGGTTAAAGCTGAAGATGGTGTGGTCATCTCTAGGGTTAAAGTGAAGATGGTGTGGTCATCTCTAGGGTTAAAGGTGAAGATGGTGTGGTCATCTCTAGGGTTAAAGGTGAAGATGGTTGTGGTCATCTCTAGGGTTAGAGGTGAAGATGGTGTGGTCATCTCTAGGGTTAAAGCTGAAGATGGTGTGGTCATCTCTAGGGTTAAAGCTGAAGATGGTGTGGTCATCTCTAGGGTTAAAGCTGAAGATGGTGTGGTCATCTCTTGGGTTAAAGCTGAAGATGGTGTGGTCATCTCTAGGGTTAAAGGTGAAGATGGTGTGGTCATCTCTAGGGTTAAAGCTGAAGATGGTGTGGTTCATCTCTAGGGTTAAAGCTGAAGATGGTGTGGTCATCCTAGGGTTAAAGCTGAAGATGGTGTGGTCATCTCTAGGGTTAAAGGTGAAGATGGTGTGGTCATCTCTAGGGTTAAAGCTGAAGATGGTGTGGTCATCTCTAGGGTTAAAGCTGAAGATGGTGTGGTCATCTCTTGGGTTAAAGGTGAAGATGGTGTGGTCATCTCTAGGGTTAAAGGTGAAGATGGTGTGGTCATCTCTAGGGTTAAAGCTGAAGATGGTGTGGTCATCTCTAGGGTTAAAGGTGAAGATGGTGTGGTCATCTCTAGGGTTAAAGCTGAAGATGGTGTGGTCATCTCTAGGGTTAAAGGTGAAGATGGTGTGGTCATCTCTAGGGTTAAAGGTGAAGATGGTGTGGTCATCTCTAGGGTTAAAGGTGAAGATGGTGTGGTCATCTCTAGGGTTAAGGTGAAGATGGTGTGGTCATCTCTAGGGTTAGAGGTGAAGATGGTGTGGTCATCTCTAGGGTTAAAGGTGAAGATGGTGTGGTCATCTCTAGGGTTAAAGGTGAAGATGGTGTGGTCATCCTAGGGTTAAAGCTGAAGATGGTGTGGTCATCTCTAGGGTTAAAGGTGTAGATGGTGTGGTCATCTCTAGGGTTAAAGGTGAAGATGGTGTGGTCATCTCTAGGGTTAAAGTGAAGATGGTGTGGTCATCTCTAGGGTTAAAGCTGAAGATGGTGTGGTCATCCTAGGGTTAAAGGTGAAGATGGTGTGGTCATCTCTAGGGTTAAAGGTGAAGATGGTGTGGTCATCTCTAGGGTTAAAGGTGAAGATGGTGTGGTCATCTCTTGGGTTAAAGGTGAAGATGGTGTGGTCATCTCTAGGGTTAAAGGTGAAGATGGTGTGGTCATCTCTTGGGTTAAAGGTGAGATGGTGTGGTCATCTCTAGGGTTAAAGCTGAAGATGGTGTGGTCATCTCTAGGGTTAAAGCTGAAGATGGTGTGGTCATCTCTAGGGTTAAAGCTGAAGATGGTGTGGTCATCTCTAGGGTTAAAGGTGAAGATGGTGTGGTCATCTCTAGGGTTAAAGGTGAAGATGGTGTGGTCATCTCTAGGGTTAAAGCTGAAGATGGTGTGGTCATCTCTAGGGTTAAAGCTGAAGATGGTGTGGTCATCTCTAGGGTTAAAGGTGAAGATGGTGTGGGTCATCTCTAGGGTTAAAGCTGAAGATGGTGTGGTCATCTCTAGGTTAAAGGTGAAGATGGTGTGGTCATCTCTAGGGTTAAGCTGAAGATGGTGTGGTCATCTCTAGGGTTAAAGGTGAAGATGGTGTGGTCATCTCTAGGGTTAAAGGTGAAGATGGTGTGGTCATCTCTAGGTTAAAGCTGAAGATGGTGTGGTCATCTCTAGGGTTAAAGGTGAAGATGGTGTGGTCATCTCTAGGGTTAAAGGTGAAGATGGTGTGGTCATCTCTAGGGTTAAAGCTGAAGATGGTGTGGTCATCTCTAGGTTAAAGGTGAGATGGTGTGGTCATCTCTAGGGTTAAAGCGTGAAGATGGTGTGGTCATCTCTAGGGTTAAAGGTGAAG